>AWOL01S0035217.1:123830-142671 GCA_000715115.1 Nicotiana otophora
GGGGGGGGCTCCATTTTACCGTTATTGGGGAGGTGTTGATGTTGTTTGTAGGAGACATAATGGTGTATTTATATTCCGCACAACGTATAGTCACAAAATTTAAGGCAAGAAGATTACAGAGCTTGTTGAAATGATTGTTATTTCTGTTCAACCATAGGTGCCAAATGGTAATCGGGAAGAATTAATGGTCCAGTCTTTGAGTTTAATAAGCCAGTGGTCAGAGTTGTAGTCCAGAACTTGATTTTGTGGGTTTACTTCCTCCCAAAAGGACTTGGCTATTGGGCATTCAAAGAGTATATGGATTAATAGAGTATGTGGGTTAATGATTCATCAGCTCCTTTACATATTGGGCATATACTATCAATATTCAAGCCTATATGATGTAGATAGGAATTTGTGGGTAGGCAATTATGGGAGCATTGCCATAAGAAAAACTTAATCTTGTTAAGAGTATTTAACTTTCAGATCTAGTGGAATCTATAGCTAATAGGTTCGGTGAGGAGATGAGTTTGTAGGTTGTTTGGGTGGTAAAGGAGCCATTGGACGTAAGAGCCCAAACATGTAAATTTTTTGCACCCTGTAATTCTGAGATGTTGATAGAGTGGATTTTTTGGGTGATGTGTAGATGTAGGTGAAAGGAAAGCTTTGAGAGATCCCATCGATTATTAGGTTAGAGGTCTATGGACAAGGGAGTTGAGTGGAGGGAGTTTGGGAATCCATGTCGATGACCAACAACTAATATATCATGGCCCAATTATCCATGAAAGACCCTCTAAGCAATACTTCCATCCCGTTAGGATATTGGACCAGATAAATGAGTGAGATATGGGGTTCCTTTTATGGCTATATTTACTGATAAGAGTGGTGGCCCAAATAGAGTTTGGATTGGAGAAGAGGCGCCAGGATAAGATGGAGAGTAACGCTAAGTTTTTGTCTTTTGCTTTTTTGATACCTAGACCTCCGTCTTTCTTAGACTGAGTAATAATATCCCACTTAACATAGTGAATTTTCTTCCTAGTTGTTGTAGTATCCCGTATAAAGTCACGTTGGATCTTGTCGATTTTTGTGAGGGTTGAGGTGGGAAGTAGGATATATTGCATGGAGTGATTTGGGAGGGAGTTGAGAGTGGGTTTGGCCAGTGTATTCCATCCGGCTAGACTAGAATTCATGTTGTCGATGATGTACTGAAGATCAGAAGCTTTTGGTTTCGAGGGAGTATTGGGAATCCTAACTACTTCCCAAAGCTATTACTTGTATTGATATTGAGATTATTAGAAAGATGGTTTCGGGTATGAGACTCACAGTTTTTAGAGAAGATTATTTTAGACTTACTAGAGTTAATATTTTGACCCGAAAGTTGGCTAAAGAATGCCAGACATTGGTTTATGGTCTGAACTGATTTAACATTGGCATTTGTTCCTAGGGTGAGGTCATCTTCATAAAAAGATGAGAGAGGGGTGACCCTGATTGACTAAGTTAAATAGGGTGCCATAGGCCGATGTTGCCCTGGTGGAAAATGTATTTAGAGAGAAAATCCATACATAGTATGAAAAGGTAAGGGGACATTTGGCCTCCTTGTCTAATGCCTTTAGTTGAATTGAAAAACTCCGTCTTAGAGACATTGACTAGGATTGAAATTCTGGAGGTACTGACACAGCTCATAATAAGCTTGGTTATGCGAGGGGAGAATTTGAAAAAGTGAAGGGCTCCATAGATAAAATACCATTCTAGTCAATCAAACGCTTTTTCGAGATCAATTTTCAAGAGGAGTTTTCCCCAACGCCCTCTAAGTTTTTGGAAATGGTTCATGATTTCTTGAATGATGATAGCACTGTCACTAGTGCGTTTTTCTTTTAGGAAGCTAGATTGGTAGAGGCTGATAAGATTATCCAAAAAAGGTTTTATCCTATTGACAATGATTTTTGTGATGACTCTATAGATAGTATTACATAGACCTATAGGTCGAAAGTTATTGAGGTTATTAGAATTTTGAAATTTAGGAATTAGGCAAATGTGGGTCGAGTTGAGGTTTTCAGGAATAGAGAGGGTTTCGAATATTTCATGGCACTAAGATATGATCGAGTCTTTGACAAGGTGCTAATAGTTTTGGTAGAAAAAAAGTGGATGCCGTCTGGGCTAGGTGATTTAATGGTCTAAAGGAAAATATAGCACTTACAATCTCATAGTCTTGCAGAGGGCGATCTAGTGGAGTGAGGCCAATATTGTCAAAACTAGTAGAGAAGTCGAGAATATTTTTCCACGGAGTTATTATGTGCTCGGTGTTGAATGCGTTTTGGAAATAGCTTAAGGTATGATTTAGAATTTGTTACGGGTCCGTTATCCAGGAACTCACACTATTTTTAAAATAGGCAATATTGTTAGTTCGTCGTCGATTGACGATGCTAATGTGAAAACATTTTGTGTTAGCGTTACCTCATTAATCCAATTAATACGAGAGCGAATTTTCCAGTAATCTTCCTCAATTCTAAGCAGGTTATTGTATTCGTTAATGAGGTCTTTTTCTAAAGGTTGTAGGAACATGCTACTAAGGTAATGAGGGGAGGCCTGAATTCCTTTAATTCTGGCCAGAACCTGTCGCTTCTTTTTATTGGTATTACCAAACATTGCTTTTGCCCATTCTTAATCTTGAAGGAGGAAGGTTTCAGTATCTTCCATTAAAGGTTTTCTATGCCATCTAGTTTTTACTAAATTTGCAAAACTGTGATGGTGGCAGAAGAAGATTTCAAGCTTGAAGGATTTGCTACCAGGTTGAGGGATTCTCCTGGTAATATTTAGAAGGAGAGGGGTGTGGTTGGAATGTATTCTAGGTAAGTGAGTTATGGTGGCAACATGATATTGTTCTAACCATTGGTCATTAGCTAGATATCTCTCAAGCCTCTCTAAAATTAATCTGTTAGTTCTAACTCTACAATTCTTCCAGGTGTACTTAGCCCCTTTATAACATAGATCCATTAGTTGGCAGTGGTTGACACAAGATCAAAACTTAAAAATATTGTTAGTGTTGATAGGTCTACCACCCCACTTATCATTTTGGGACAGGACCTCGTTAAAGTTCCCTCCCAGAAGCCATGGTCCATAATAGTTGGAAGTTATGGACCGGAGGTTATCCCAAAGATTATTACGAATAGAAGTGCTAGCGTAAATAATACTAAGGAGCCAAGGGGTGTGATCAGGGTGTACCTGTAACATGGCGTGGATTTTCCGGTGTGCTTTACTAATTAGTTTAACGGTGACAAGATTCTCGAACCAAAGAATAACGATGCCTCCAGCAAGTCCAATAGCAGGGACTTCCAGCATGTTAGTGAAGTGAAAAGTATCCCTAATATCTGCATGGTTAGTCATTTTTGCTTCTAGCAGGGCAACCATGCAAGGGTTGTGAGTGTGGAGAAGCTCCCTAAAATTTCTCTTAAAATCTTCATTATTTACACCACGGATATTCCAGACGACTAAACTGATAGGACTATTCATTTGAGCTAGGTAGGGGGTGGTTGATCTTCCTGCAGTATTTGGGTGTGTCTCCTCAACGATGGATTCAGTACCACTACGAAATTCCTTGTTGCTTCAAGAAGTGGAGGACGGATTGTTATGGAGCATTTGAAGAGGGATACTGGGAATTTGAATATGTATTTCCTATCCTCCATCTCCTAAAAGAGCATGAGTGATGCTTCTCTGATGCTTGAAATTTCGGTGAACGAACCCCGGTGGTGAGAAACTGTTATTTCCTCTATTAGCTCGTCTTCTATCTCTTGTTACTCTTGTTCTAGTTCGTTAGGAAGGGGTGGTTGTTGGTGATGGATGTCTAGTGGTATTGGGTAATGTTGGGGGATAGGTTTCCATGAGAAGAAAATGGGTTTGTTCGTTACTTGCTCCTCGGGCGTGAGGTATGGAAATTGGTAGATTAGGTTCATTTGTTGAGTGGATTAAAGTGGTATGGAAGATTCCACTGAGCTTGCATATTGTGGAATAGTGCTGGAGCCCTAGCGGGGGCTAGTGGGTGGAGTATGTTAGCCATCCATATGTGGTTGATATAGTTCTCCATGGCAAGAGTCATTCCTTCAGAGATTGGTTGGGCTAGGAAGTTTGATTTTTGGAGAACAATCCATACTTCCTGGCCATTGATATTCATAGGGAAGAAGGTCGCATGTCCCCGGAGACCCTGTTCTATCCATGACATTGGGTCTTGGTTTGGAGGGAGTGGTGGAGATACATAAGTGGATGGGTGGAAAGAAATTTGCGGCGGGAAGGGAGGCGAATTTGTCATGAATTGTTGTTGAGTATTTTTCAGTAGAGTATGGGTCGGTTGTAGAGTTGGGAAGAATGATGCTAGTTGATATAGAGGAAGTAGTAGTATTGTTTGAGTGTTTGTTGAGAGGTAATAATTGCAAATTTTTTGGTGAAGATTGTATTTGCATTGGGTTTGTGGTGCCTTGGAGAAGAGGATCTATGATGCTTGGTTTTTCAAGGTTCATTGATACTTGGACAATAGGTTCGGCCAAGTGTGTGGAAATGTTATGGGCCATTTGAAGATTGTGTTGATCAATTATATTTATATTAATAGTTAGGTTAGCTGTCAGTAGGCTAGGGTTTCGTGTGTTGCATGGTTTTCCTGTGCCACGTGGCAGTGCCAGATTGTCTTGTATGGCACTTGGTGATAATGGTTGCCTAGGGAGTATCGAAGAGGTGGATTTGGGAGAATGTTTGTCTCTGAGTTCATCTGATAGAGTCTTAGAATTGGGGGGATTATTGTCTTCCTCCATTAAAGAGGAAAATTTATTAGAGGTATGAATGCTATTAACTTCCTCTTTTGTGACAATATGCCTTAGAGGCGCGACTGCTTGAGGCATGTGAGCCAAGACTTTTGAGTTTTCAAAGTCTTGGGTAGAAGAAGTGGTGTAGTAGTTAATTAATGAAGGCTTTGAATACTATGATGCAGTATTAAAGTCGATTTCTTTTGCTTTATAAAATAGTTTTTGAGTGTTAATATACTTACATGATGCTGCATCAAATATTTTTTTACGTCTATTCCTGTTTTGGAATTTAAAGAGGCATCATGAAGTCGTTCTTTTGGTAATGGTTGCAGCTTCTCTATCTTCCTTGATTTGTTGTAGTTTCTTCTTTTTGGAAAAGAAACTGTGTGCCAAGTATCATTTGGTAGATGTTATTCTTTGTATGAGTTTTTGTTTTCCATGGCTACTAGGTTCATTTGAATGTAGGGGAAGGAGGGGTCAGTGTGCCCTAGTCTACCATATATTTTTCTCAAAACATTTTCCCCTTCATAAGATAATTGTTGGAGATGAGATCCAATTAAAATACTTGGTTGGACAGGATTCTCCAGCAAAACCTCTACACATAGTCTTGCATAGAGGCCCCTTACTGTTGCACTGGTGCATGCATCAACCTTCAGTAGTTTTTCAATAGAATTACCAATCTTCTGTAGTATTAATCCATCATAGAATTCCGTAGGTAGTTGTGGTTGGAATACCCATATGACGGTATGAATATGTTTTTCTTTTCCTTCTACAAAATTTGGTTCTCATTGTTTAACGAATAGGAAATGTCCATTAATAAACCAAGGTCCATTTGTAGGGCTTGGATATTATTTTATTCTTTGGTGTAATTTATCACAAAGTAGTCATGGCCTAGATCGATCAGAGAGAATGCTTCTATGAGTTTTCATAGCTTGATAATTTTTTCTTTTAGGTATTGGTGTTGTATATGCTTCCTAATTTATTTGACTATTAGGGAGTGTTTCCAAGGAGAATACATACAATTATGATCTTCATCAATTAATTGGATATGTTTGATGCCTTTGATGTTCAATTCTGTCGTGTCTTCTTCCCCAATCTCCTTTTCCTCCATAGGTTGAGTTGAATGTGAAAGTGGGGATTCGACTGAGTTGGCGTTGTTGTTAAGGTGGATTGTCCCAGAATCTGTCATCTTCTCGTAGGCTGGGAGTTTATCTTTGAAGGAGGGTACTCGATTTTGATCTTCTGTCCGAATGTGTTAATTGGTTATATCAGGGGGTTTTGGGGGAATAAATTTTCCTAGATCTTTGTCTGGGTTTTGGATGAGTTGCTGCATGAAGGTTTGAGTATTCGGACACCTTACTATTGCTCCAAAATTAGACTGATATTTCTGTTATCCCTAGTGGTGGTAAGCATCTAGACCACTTTGAACCCTTATAATGTATAGATAAACAAAATACGTATACATACATATTCTTTCTCCTTGTAAGGCATAAGAAACACTAGCTAACCAAAAATGAGAAGCAATATTTTCAAGTTAATTTATAGCCTGTTTGGCCAATCTTTCTTTGGTCAAAAATACTTTAATTTTCTTTTTGTGTTTAAAGTGAAGGTGTTTGGCTGAAAGTTTAAAAGTAAAAAAAGTACTTTTTAGTAGAAATAGAAGCAGTCTTTGAGAAGCAGAAAAAAATAGTTCTCCGAGAACCAGTGTTTTGAAAATTACTTTTGAAAAAAATACACTTAATTAAAAATTGTTTTTTATAACTTGGCCAAATACTAGTTGCTGTTCAAAAGTGTTTTTCAAATTAATTAGTGAAACACAAATTACTTCTCACCAAAAGTATTTTTTTAAAAGCACTTTTAAGAAAAACACCTTAAAATAAGTTGATTTTAGAAGTTTGTCTAAACAAACTATTAGTCTACAAATTAAAGCACAAGTAAAGATGTGGGTTCCCGTCACGACCCAAAATCCAACTAGTCACGATGGCACCTAACCCAACCCGTTAGGTAAGCCAACTGTTCACTATCCAATTCCAATGTAATTCAACAAGACAATTATTAAAGAAAATATATGAAACCATTACATTTCCCCAAGAACTGGTAGTACAAATCATGAGCTTCTAAGAATAGAGTATATAAAGCTGGTATGAAATAATGCATCATCTGTTTGAAAAGTATATAAACAGAGTTATCATGAATCTAAGGCTACCATGAACAAGAGGCAACAACAACCGGAATGCAGGTGCAGCTGCAAATCCGACAACCATCGAACACAGCAACAACGACAGCAAATATTTGCACGCAATGTGCAGAAATGTAGTATCAGTACAACCGACTCTGTGTACTGAGTAAGTAACAAACCTAGCCTTAGGTTGAAAGTAGTGACTAGCTTCTACCAAGGTCGGGTCCAAAACCACTAGTTCACAACAGTCCATAATAACTTAAAGCAAATAATACTAGAAGTAACTCAAACAATAAATGCTCAGCTAAATCATGACTTCTGAAAATAATTCTGCCTTTTAAGTACATCAATGAAAAACCCAAATCGTTTACCGAAGTTACCAAAAATATGAATAAGTTTGAAAATAGTAATGTTTCAACTCATGTGCTATAATAATCCGCACGGACAACTCACGTGCTATAATAAAGACTATAAGGCCTGCTGCAGGCGTGCATCCCCGATCTACACAATAATCCTCACAAACAGGCCCTCGGCCTCACTCAGCCATCACTCTCTCTAGTCTCTCTCTCATGGGCTCACAATGCCATAAAAATAACCCAAAATGATAATATGATGTATCAATAAATAACAACAGAGACTGAGATATGATGTGTAGTGACATGAATATAACTGAGTATAAATTTTCAATTTAAAACAAATAATTCACAGCAATATGACCTCTTTGGGTCCCAATAATACTGGAACATAGCCTCAACGAGAGTTTTATTAAGCTTTTCAGCTCAATTTCTTTAACACATAAGACTGCACGGAAAATGCCAAGATTATTTAACTATAAAATTCTACAGAAACAATTATGTTACAATTTCTATAGTGCACGCCCACACGACCGTCACCTAGCATGTGCGTCACCTCCAAACAATTCGCATAATACATATATTTAGGGTTCATACCCTCAGCTCCAAGATTAAAAGAGTTACTTACCTCGAACAAGCCAAATCCAATGTCGAGCAAGCTAAACAATGCTCCAGAAATCCCATTATGCGCGTATCAACTCCCGACCGGCTTGAATCTACTTCAATTAATTTGTTTCACTCCACACAATTTATAGGAATTAATTCCATATCAAAATACTAATATTTTCCGTAAAATTCGAAATTGCGCCCCCAAAATCACCCGTGGGACCCACATTTCGAAATCCAACGAAACTCACAAAATACGACAACCCATCCAATTACAAGTTCAACCCTACTAATTTCACTCAAATCCGACTCCAAATCGATATTCAAACTTGAAAATTTCATTTTATGACATTATAGAAATTTCCTTCTATTTCTCTTGAAGATTCAATAATCTTACACCAAAAATGAAGATTAATTCATGGAATATAACCATAAGAGAGTTAAAAATACTTACCCCAAGTTGTGTAGAAAACTTCCTCCACAAAATCGCCCAATCCGAGCTCCAAAAATCCGAAAATGCTGAAAATGAACCCTCGAATTTTAAGGTTCTGCCCAGTCAATTTCCGCATCTGCCGACAATATTTGCGCACCTGCGCCTCCGGTTGTGCGAGCAAAATGTCACATTTGGGGACTTCACTCGCCTGCCCAGTTTCCGCTTCTGCGCGCATCCTCCCGCATCTGCGCTCACACAGGTGCGGAATTTTCCCTCGCACCTGCGACTAATGCCTCACAGCCCTTAGTCCGCATCTGCGCTATTTCTCGCGCAGGTGCGATTCCGCACCTGCGAAGTTCCTTCCGCACCTGCACACCTCGCTTCAGCGCACCCCTGCTCGCACTTGCGAGCTTGCACCTGCGACTACTTTTCTGCAGGTGCGATTACACCAGAAGGCTTCAGTTCCAGTAGTCTTCCAAATTCAAAAATCAATCCGTTAACCATCCGAAACTCACCCGAGGCCCCCGGGACCTCAATCAACTATATCAATAATTCCCATAACATAACACAGACCTACTCAAGGCCTCAAAACACACATAACAACATCCAAACGACGAATCACACCTCAATTCGAAATCATTGAACTTTGAAACTTCAAATTCAATATCTTGTGCCGAAACACATTAAATCAATCCGGAATGACTTCAAATTTTGCACACAAGACACATTTCACATCAGGGACCTATTCCAATTTCTATAATTAGATTCCGACCCCGATATCAAAAAGTCAACTCCCAGATCAAACTTCCGAAAAATTTATCTTTCGGCATTTCAAGCCTAATTCCACTATGGATCCCCAAATAATTTTTCGGACATGCTCCTAAGTCCAAAATCACCATACGGAGCTATTGGAATCATCAAATTCCATTCCGGGGTCGTTTACACATAAGTCGACATCCGGTCACTATTGTAACTTAAGCTTTAAACCTTGAACTAAGTGGTCCAATTCATTTCAAAACCTCACCGGACCTGAACCATTTACCCCGACAATTTACACAACAACTGTGAAGTACAATTTGAGCAGTAAACGGGATTGTAATACTCAAAATGATCAGCCGGGTCGTTACATTCTCCCCCACTTAAACATACGTTCGCCCTCGAACGTTCCAAGAGTTATTTCCAAGTTATCAGATCACTGTTCCATCTTACCACACACGTACCCGGGGGTGAACCCACATCACTCTATTCCATATAGGCTTGACAACACATTACAACTGAAATCATTGATTTAACTTTAGCCCATAAACCTTGGAATTTAATTTCCAACATTTAGAATTTCTTTCAAGAAATGAATCTTACATTTACATACTGTATGAGTTTGAACAAGCTGTATCAAGCCATAACCATAACTATAACCACCGACATAATCACCTTCATATTACACAATTCGTATGCTCGTAGCACCATTCCTGATCACAGTGACTACTACGAAACCAACCAAATACTAGTATTAAACTAATATCGAACCAAACTTCATCCCAAAACCTTTGCACACTGTTGATAATAAAAGAAACACGCAAAATTTCATGACCACTTACCAGATCAACAAGTCACGGAGCTCTCTCGCCCCAACCAGAACCGTAATCACTTTCTGAACCGACTTTCAATATTATACTCCCGAATATACCGAGATTAAACCTGATAATGCCCATTCCAGGTCCTATGACCTTATATTACTAAACATAACTATTCCACGGACATACCGCACCAATATAACTCAGAGTCACAACCCGTGCAATCCGTGCACCAATAAGTAACAATTCAAATATACCCAGTCATGGAAAATGACTCGAATGAGAGAACTGCCCCGCCAGATGAATAAGTACCGCACAACGAAATGTTGAAAATTCATCATATACCATAGAACCATCACCTAATTCTAACACAAGGTTCATATTATATATCCCGAGCCACCGTACTCCAAATTAATAACGACGGAGAGGTAAATGACAAAAATTCCACACAAAACCTGAAAGGACATAACCATTACGATATCGATCATGTAATTCCCAAATAATCATCACACTCAAATTCCGCTATAAGACTCAAATAGAACCGCACCATCTGTGCGCAGAACCAATGAATCACAACTCCTCGTAGCATAAAAGAGTAACTCACATATCATTTCAAAACACGAATAAGTTCAACATCAACCGAATGGCACATCCCTCAACAATAACAATATAGAGCCAACCATCCCTGCTCGGTGTAGAATATACATCCTAATTAGTCATATCAATGGACCCCCAAATCACTCTAGTTACCCACAAATAGATAAAAATCCCTCCGAAAATCCATAATGGCTGAATCATAATACATTCTATCATCTGGATAGCTCTGACCACAACTTCACAGTCCACAACCATGAAACAATCTGCTCCTGACAACTCCTAGTCTCCAAATCCATAGAACACATGCACCACCATTTCTAGTCTCATCTCCGCTGCCCGAATGTCTAACACATCTCTCATATACGATCATCCCACAAGGAATATTTCTAAAATTCTTCTGTGCCACAAGGCAAAATTTGAACATCAACAATCGATCAACCAGGAAAATGCCACAATACCTATGAAATATCCATGATACAAAACATAGTGCGCCTTCTGAAATGTACACTCTACTCACGCAATACCAAATAGTTATAGCATTCATATAAACGTCGAAAACTATTCATGCCCTCAAAGAATTTATGACCTCCCTTTCAAAGCCAAACTATGACCTTACACACGCCAACCTTAATCCCACATAACACACCGCATCTATCATGCCATCAATAGAAAAATACGAGAACCTCATAATCATTCTGAGTCACCAGCAATTTACAAACCCTATTATTTAGAACCCCTTTCTCTTGCTTCTTCCAGGAGAAAATCACAATACACAACACGTTCCCCATATCGGTAGAAAGTATTCGACTCAAACCATCCAGAGTACTTTGGAATCCATTTGCACATAATCAAACCCTTAGAATTAAATTTCTCTAACTTGACCAAGCCTCACAGGTCGCCAAACCCAAGAATATTGCCACCAAAATATCTGCAAAGTCTTACCACATTGTAATTACCCAAAGGACCAATCCTACAATTACCATACTGGTCCAGTCTACTACCCAGTTGTCCTATTTTCTCTGAGTCCCTTCCGAATCTGTCTTTAGATTGATACTTCTCCTTTATAAAATACCACGATCTTTAACCACAATTCACCACACGAACCCTAGCATAGAACCACAACGCCTTTAAGCAAATGTATTCTTCTTAAGCACCTCCAGAAATACCACAACTATAACACTCACTCCGAAAATACTTTATGTGAATCTAAAACTGTTATTCTTACCTTCCTTATTAAAAAATGTAGAATCCATAGTCATATAGAATTTTCGCATGTCCAGGCACCATCAAATGCAAATCTTAGGTTTTATCCATACACAAGTTAGGAGATATTCTCAATTGCTATATAAAATTCTCAAACCCACTAGAATTTTCTCGGAAGTCACCCACTTTGCTCCAACCTAAATTGCACCGCCCAATTGGGCCAAAAGACACGTGCCTCATTAGCACAACAACACTCAAAGAAGTAACTCTACTTTAATACCCCCAATCAAATTCATACTCCGTGCGTACTACATATTTTGAAAATAATAACTCACTCATCCCACGAATTTCATATACTTATACGTGCAATATAATCCTTAACCAGGAATTTTCTTATTCGAGTCATCCTCGATCTCAACTTCTGCAAGTCATAACCAACCCACACGTATGCCTCAAAGAAAAATAAAAATTTAACACCTAACCGTGAAATCAAATTGCCAATAGCAGACTCCCCCACTTAGCTCAGAGCCATAGATTAAAACATTCCATAACTCACAATACCTATACTCTCTTACTGCCATAATGCCACAGTCAGTTCAACAAAATTTCTTCCCAAGTTCATACAACGCAACCATAAAAATACCTTAATCATTCGCTAAGCTCGTATTCATCCTCTTGACATACAAGTCAACTTTCTCAACCAGATTCAGATTTAAATCTCCACCCATACGCAGAAAAGAAACTCTCCACTCATATTACAAGGAACACACCTACGTAGATTACTTTCCAGGAGATAACCCACCTCCCTAACCTCAAATTGGCATCTTGTTATATCTTTTCGCAACCACAATTTCTATGCAATCACTAAATCTTTCTAAGTCCAAACTCATTAACTATACATGAGAGTTTAATTTGTCTCAAAATTTAAACACGTGAAAGATATTTCAAAATATTCACACTCCAGACTGTACGTCACATCAAATCAAAATATCAAGCGCCCAATAGCCTTCCCTTTACATTTCAAGGAAAACACTCCTCGTTATGTTCAAATTATCTTAACACATCTCGCGGTCACATCATACCCATCTTACCGCCATTCCACCGCTCGGCGAGCCATAAATTCCACTATAGGGTCATCACCGAATATAGGAGTCCAATTGTACAAGTTACAACTGAAGCGACCGAGCTTAAGCAACGGTCTAAACCTGGCCTCAAGTCCTCCAGACCGGCCCATCACCAAAACATAGAATACTCATCTCGAATTTCGCTCATGGAATCACAAGCCAGCGATGCACAGCTGATACCGAGCGCTCATGTGTGCATACGAATACGTGGAAGGAATTCAAAGAGTTATGTCTCAAGCTGAATCATTCCCGCACGATAAGGAAAGAAAGATGGGAAGTATATATCCTAAATGCCCCGTAGCCTCTCGAAGATAAATATGGATGTCATCATACCGATCCGCAAGACTCTACTAGACACTTGCTCATGACTTGTGGGACCTATGAACCTAGAGCTCTGATACTACCTTGTCACGACCCAAAATCCAACTAGTCGTGATGGCACCTAACCTAACCCGTTAGGTAAGCCAACTATTAACTATCCAATTCCGATGTAATTTAACAAGATAATTATTAATGAAAATATATGAAACCATTACATTTCTCCAAGAACTGGTAGTACAAATTATGAGCTTCTAAGAATAGAGTATATAAAGCTGGTATGAAATAATATATCATCTATTTGAAAAGTACATAAATAGAGTTATCATGAATCTAAGTCTACCATGAACAAGAGGCAGCAACAACCGGAACGCAGGTGCATCTTCATATCCGGCAACCATCGAACATAGCAGCAAAGACAGTCAATATCTGCACGCAATGTGCAGAAGTGTAGTATCAGTATAACCGACTCTGTGTACTGAGTAAGTAACAAACCTAGCCTTAGGTTGCAAGTAGTGACGAGCTTCTACCAAGATCGGGTCCAAAACCACTAGTTCACAAAAGCCCATAACAACTTAAAGTAAATAATACCAGAAGTAACTCAAAGAATAAATGCTCAGCTAAATCATGACTTCTGAAAATAGTTCTGCCTTTCAAGTACATCAATGAAAAACCCAAATCGTTTACCGAAGTTACTAAAAATATGAATAAGTTTGAAAACAGTAATTTTTCCAAAATCCTTTCAATAATAAATAAAATATTTGATTTTCTTTTCCTAGATAACGAGTGTAAAACAAATGCATCACTATGCCCATCTGTCAACATGTGTGAGAAATCATGATTAATATGATACCGTACAACATGAGGAAAACATATCTCTATGCATATATGTCATGTGTGCATGTCAATGAAATGTATCTAAGATATTGTACTCATGTACTCACGCTCTCAGAGTACTAAATTTTACTGTCTCGCATTCTCTCTCACTGTGCTCAGCACACTCAATCACTCAGTGCTATACAATACCTGCTGCGGCGTGTAGCACGATCCCTGTTTATAGTCGACTGCGCATACTGGGGGTGTGTATAGACTCATGAGGGGCTTCTACAGCCCAAGAGCTATAAGTACAGATAACTCACGTGCTATAATATCATATCTGGATCCGCATGGACAACTCACGTGCTGCACAGACAACTCACGTGCTATAATAATATCTGGATCCGCACGACAACTCACGTGCTATAATAAAGCCTATAAGGCCTGCTGCAGGCGTGCAGCTCTGATCCACATAATAATCCTCACAATCAGGCCTTCGGCCTCACTCATCCATCAGTCTCTCCAGTCTCTCTCTCTCATGGGCTCACAATGCCATAAAAATAGCCCAAAATGATGATATGATGTATCAATAAATAACAATAGAGACTGAGATATGATGTGTAATGACATGAATATGAGTGAGTATAAATTTTCAATTTAAAACAAAACATTCACAGCAATATGACCTCTGTGGGTCCCAATAATACTGGTATATAGCCTCAACGTGATTTTTATTAAGCTTTTCAGCTCAATTTCTTTAACACATAACACTGCATGGAAAATGCCAAGATTATTTAACTACAAAATTTCACAGAAATAATTATGTTATAATTTCTATAGTACACGCCAACACCCCATCACCTAGCATGTGCGTCACCTCCCAACAATTCACATAATACATATATTCAGGGTTCATACCCTCAACTCCAAGATTAGAAGAGTTACTTACCTCGAACAAGCCAAATCCAATATCGGGCAAGCTAAACAATGCGTCAGAAATCCCATTATGCGCGTATCAACTCCCGAACGGCTCGAATCTACTACAATTAATTTGATTCAGTCCACACAATTTATAGGAATTAACTTCATATCCAAATATTAATATTTTCAACAAAATCCTAAATTACACCACAAAAATTACCTATGGGGTCCACATCTCGAAATCCGATGAACTCACAAAATACAACAACCTATCCAATTACAAGTTCAACCATACTAATTTCACTCAAATCCGACTCCAAATCGGTATTCAAACTTGAAAAATTCTTTTTGTGACATTATAGAAATTTCTTTTTATTGCTTTTGAAGATTCAATAATCTTACACCAAAAATGAAGATTAATTCATGGAATATAACCACAAGGGAGTTAAGAACACTTATCCCAAGTTGTGTGAAAAACTTCCTCTCCAAAATCGCCCAATCCGAGCTCCAGAAATTCGAAAATGGTGAAAATGTGGAACCCTCGAATTTTAAGGTTCTGCCCAGTTGATTTCCGTATCTGCCGACAATATTTGCGCACCTGCGCCTCCGCTTGTGCGAGCAAAATGTCGCATTTGCGGACTTCACTCGCCTGCCCAGTTTCCGCTTCTGCGTGCATCCTCCCGCATCTGCGCTCACGTAGGTGCGGAATTTTCCCTCGCACCTGCGACCAATGCCTCACAGCCCTCTTCCCGCACTTGCGCTCCTTCTCGCGCAGGTGCGATTCCGCACCTGCGAAGTTCCTTCCGCACCTGCGCACCTCGCTTTAGCGCACCCCTGCTCGCACTTGCGACTACTTTTCCGCAGGTGTGATTATACTAGAAGGCTTCAGTTCCAGCAGCCTTGCAAATTCAATAATCAATCCGTTAACCATCCGAAACTCACCAGAGGCCCCGGGGACCTCAACCAACTATATCAACAAGTTCCATAACATAACACGGACCTACTCGAGGTCTCAAAACACACATAACAACATCGAAACGACGAATCACACCTCAATTCGAAATCATTGAATTTTGAAACTTCAAATTTAATATCTTGTGCCGAAACACATCAAATCTATCCGGAATGACTTCAAATTTTGCACGTAAGCCACATTTCACATTACGGACCTATTCCAATTTCTAGAATGAGATTCCGACCCCGATATCAAAAAGTCACCCCCGGTCAAACATCCCAAAAATTCACCTTTCGGTATTTCAAGCCTAATTCCACTACGGATCCCCAAATAATTTTTCGGACACGCTCCTAAGTCCAAAATCACCATACAAAGCTATTGGAATCATCAAAACTCCATTCCGGGGTCGTTTACACATAAGTCGACATCCGGTCACTACTTTTAACTTAAGCTTTAAACCTTGGAACTAAGTGGTTCAATTCATTCCAAAACCTCACCGGACCTGAACCATTTACCCCGGCAATTCACACAATAACTATGAAGTACAATTTGAACAGTAAACGGGGTTGTAATACTCAAAATGATCGGTCGGGTCATTACAGTTCCACTCTAAGCATTTGTCCAGTGTAGTACTAGAAAATATTCCTTTAGGAATTAAGACAGCTATTAATTCCTCTACAACAGTTTCACTATCAGACCAAAATTGGCATTTCGTTAATTAAGGCCGTGGAAGCAACAAGTTCACAGTCCATAGGCCCATTTGTTTCTATTACGCCATTAGAAGCAAAAGTTTGGCAAAAACTCAGTTTTTTTGTAGTACTTTTTACTACTATTAATGAGAGGGAACCATGAGGAGCTTCCGGTTAACGTAAAACTACGAGAAAACTATAACATTTGTATTTATTCCGTATTTGTCCTAACCACATGCAGAGGTTATTTTCGGTATTCTAAGATCTTTATGTCGTGAGACTGTTGTATATGATGGCTTTGTTGGGGGAGGGGGGTGCAGGGCTGGCCTAATAGCCAAGCAAGTAAAGCACTTGCTTTGGGCTCCTTATTTGTAGGGGCCCCAAAATTTTCTAACAATTAATGTATTTTGTCCATTTTTTTAACAATATTAAGTATTTGAAAAGAAAAAAAAAATGCAAGTTTCAAAGAAAAGAGACCGTTGGAGAACAATTGGAAAAGGAATATATTTTTGCGATGGAAAATTTTAAACGACAATGTACCCGACCTAACTCTTAAATCATTATCACAAACACGTTGGGAAAGTCGTATTGAATGTATTAAAGCAATACGATTTCAAACTCCACAAATAAGAAATGCTTTATTGAAATTAGTAGAAGTTAGTGAGGATCCAAAAACTAAAAGCGAAGCTAGTTGTTTAGCAGCTTGTGAGCTTCAAAATTTTAAGTTTTTACTGGGTATGACTATTTGGTATGATATACTATTTGCAGTTAATTCAGTTAGCAAACATTTACAATCAAAAGATATGCATATTGATGTTGCCATAGATTAACTTAGGGGTTTGATTTCTTTTTTCAAAAAATATAGAGAAGAAGGATTTGCAACTACCATAATTTTTTCTAAAGAAATTGCATACGAGTTGAATATAGAACCTGAATTTCGTAATAAATGTGTAATATATAGAAAGAAATAATTTGATTAGAATGTTGATAATGAAATTACAAAGTCTCTTGAAGAATCTTTTAGAGTTGATTACTTCTTATACATAGTAGACCAAGTTATTTTTTCATTCAAAATAGATTTGAACAATTGTAGCATATGAAAATATTTTTTGTTTCCTATTTAGTGGCAAAATATTGAGATCTCTAGATGATGAGAACTTAAAGAAAAATTGTCTTAACCTTGAATGTTCTTTGAAACATAACAGTTACTCTCATATTGATGGTTTAGACTTATTTTCTGAATTAAAAGTTTTAAGGGAAATAATACATGTAGAAGATGATACTCTAATCGATATACTTAATCATATAAAAAGACTTGATTCTTTTCTAAATACTTATATTGTTTATAGAATAATGTTAACAATTCATGTAACAGTTGCCTCAGCGGAAAGAAGATTTTTAAAATTAAAATCAATAAAATCTTACTTAAGATCAACAATGTCTCAAGAGAGATTAAATAGATTAGCTATATTATCAATTGAAAAAGAATTATTAGAAGAAATCGATTATAAACAAATTATTAATAATTTTGCATCTCAAAAAGCTAGAAAAATAAATTTCAAATAAAATTATGAGTTTTCTTCTACAACAAAAATTTTAGGGCCCCTCAATGAAATTTGACTTTACATCACAAATATCATTGAGCCGCTCCTAGGGGCGTATGTCTTGGAAAATGGGCAGAACTAATAAACCACATTTCGATTGATTAAGAGAAAACTACATGTGAGAACACTTTTAAAAAAGTTATAAGAAAATGATATCGCTTATTGTTTATTCCATATATAGCAGAATATTTTACAATATTAGCACATTATAAAAATTTTACATACAACTGATTGCACAAATCAAAGGATCTGATGTTTATCCTTATTTATCTTTTACCCGTTCTCTCCTCTTAGCAGTTTTAAAAATAAATTAATCCACAAAGCAATGGGTCACATAACTCTTCTTTTATTTACTTAAGGGATAAAAATAATCCGTTTATAGAGAAATTTCCTTACAGTACCTCAATTATACCATAATCGAGTCCTCAAAATGTTGGATAATATCTAGATAAAGTACATACTAATTAAACCCAATTAGATAAATAGAATATACAATGTATTTTGAAGACAAAGTACATACAATTTTTATACCTAGTTAATACAATTAAATAAATATAATATACCATATATTTTAATTGTATTTAGGTATAATAATAGTATATAGTTTTGTCTTTTGTTCAAAAGACATAGTATATATTATTTATTTAATTCTGTTTGGTATATATATGTATAACACTCTCTCTCTCTCTCTCTCTCTCTC
>AWOL01S0035217.1:144935-175996 GCA_000715115.1 Nicotiana otophora
TATATATAGTGGGGCAAATTAAACGTGATTTATTGGGGGGAGGGGAGGAGGGTGTAACGACCCGACCGATCGTTTTGAGTATTATAACCCCGTTTCCCAATTTACTGCTCAATATATGCCTTACAATTGATGTATGACTTATCGGCTTAGTTGGTTTGGGTCCGGAAGGACTTCGGAGTGAAATGAGACACTTAGACTCATAATTGAAAACTTAAGTTGGAAAAGTTGACTGGATATTGACTTATGTGTAAACAACCTCAGAATTTAATTCTGATGATTCCAATAGCTCCTATGGTGATTTTGGACTTAGAAGTGTGTTCGGAAATTTTTTTGGAGATCCGTAGTGGACTTAGGCTTGAAATGCTGAAAATTAAATTTTTGGAAAGTTTGACCGGGGGGTTGACTTTTTGATATCGAGGTCGGAATTCGATTCTGAAAATTGGAATAGCTCGTTATGTCATTTATGACTTGTGTGCAAAATTTAAAGTCATTACGGATTGATTTGATGTATTTCGGCACAAGATATAGAATCTGAAAGTTCAAAGTTCATTAGGCTTGAATTGAGGTGCGATTTGTGGTTTTAGCGTTGTTTGATGTGATTAGAGGCTTCGACTAAGTTCGTATGATGTTTTAGAACTGGTTGGTATATTTGGTTGAGGTCCCGAGAGGCTCGGTTGAGTTTCTGGGTGGTTTCAGACCTTTTCTAGGCCATTTTTAATTGTTGTTTCTGCCTACAGAGGTGTGTACTGCGATCGCGAACATTTGGTCGCGTTCGCGAAAAGCAAACAGCAGTTTGCGGCCTTGTGAATCGCGATCGCGGAAGCTCTTTCGATATCGCGTAGAATAAAATCTCTGCTGCACTAACCCGATGTGAGAAGCTTATATCTCGCAATATATAAGGAATTTGGAATTGATCCAAAAATTAAAGTTGTAGCCCTTGATGTCTAGTTTGCAGAAAAGTAAATCATTTGTTATTTGGAGTTGTGTACAAAACGTTATGGTGGATACACTAAAGGCTGTCCAGGAGGAGTTTGGAAATCTCTGTTGCACAGGGCTGTCTTTGGAAGCTTATATCTATAAATATATAAGGAATTGGGAGATGAACAACAAAGGAAAGTTGTAGACCTTGATGTCTAGTTTTCAGAAAGTTAAACCATTTGCAATTTGGAGTTTTGTACAAAAGGTTATGGCCATTATACTAGAGGCTGTCTGGAAGAGTTGGGGGAGTTTGTTCTTCGTGATCGCGTTTGGTTTTTTGCGATCGGGAAGAGCAATTTTGGGGTTGAAAAATTTTGTGCTTCAGGATCGCGAAGCGTTTTCCACGATCGCGAAGCGTAAATGCATAGACAGAAGATATATTTGAGGTTTCAGCTATTGTAACGTATTTGGAGCTATGGAGCTCGCATTGAAGCAATATTTGAGGCGATTTTCACCATATGAATTGGAGTAAGTGTTCTATATCCGAAAGGAATTATACTTCATGATTCAATGGTTATATTCATCATTTATTTCGGATTTAAATGGAAGAAAATCAAGATTTTTGCAAAATCTTCCAAAAAAAAAAATTTAAGATTTGGAGATCGAGTTTTTATCGGAATTTGATAAAATTGGTATGGTTGAACTCGTATCGGAATGAGTGTTTGGATTTTATAACTTTTGTCGGGTTCCAAGATGTGAGCCCCACATACGATTTTTGAGTTAAATTTCGGATTTTTATGGAAAAATTATATTTTCATATGGAATTAATTCCAATAAATTTTATTGACTGGATCAAATTATTTGTAGCTAGATTCGAGGAGTTTGGAGGCCAATTCACGAGGCAAAGGCTTAGCAGAAAAAGCATTTCACGGTTTGAGGTAAGTAACAGTTATAAATCTGGTCCTGAGGGTATGAAACCCCGGATTTTGGTATCATGTGATTACTTTGGAGGTGATGCACATGCTAGGTGACAGGCGTGTGAGCATGCACCGAGGGGATTGTGACTTGGTTCGTCCCGTGGAAATTGTAAAGTTGAATAACTTATTGTTAGTTATGTGCTCTCTATGTGTTGTGAAAATTTGACTGCATGTTTAGGCTATATGTTGGTACTGTTGGGACCCATAGAGGTCGTGTACATGTTGAACTATTTGCTTAATTATTGTTTTGTACTCTGTCACAATTTACTTGATTAATTTATCCTAGTCTCTATTGTTTATTATTGATGCATTATATCATTATTGTTTGGGCTGATTTTATGATCGTTGAGAGCCCGAGAGACTGGAGAGATTTATGACTGAGCAAGGCATAGGGCCTAATTGTGAGATACTATATTATAGCACGTGAGTTGTCCGTACAACATGTGAGTTGTCCGTACGGATCCTTATATTATACTATAGCACATGAGTTGTCTGTGCAACACGTGAGTTATATGTGCGGATCAAGATATTGATATTATAGCATGTGAGTTGTCCGTACGGATCCTTATATTATACTATAGCACATGAGTTGTCTGTGCAACACGTGAGTTATATGTGCGGATCAAGATATTGATATTATAGCATGTGAGTTGTCCGTTCAGCACGTGAGTTGTCCGTGCGGATCCAGATATTCATATTATAGCACGTGAGTTATCCGTGCAGCATGTGAATTGTCCTTGCGGATCCAGATATTTATACTATAGCACGTGAGTTGTCCGTGCATCACGTAAGTTGTCCGTGTAGATTATAGCGCTTGGGCTGTAGGAGTCCCTATGGAGTCTGTACACCCCCAGTGCGTGTGGGTACCCATTGAGTGTGAGTACTGAGGGCTGAGAGCCAAATGGTTGAGCTATTGTGACGAGTTGAGTGATTGTTACCCTGAGAGCCTGTACTTGCTTTTCATTTGTTGCACTTAGTTGCTATCTGTCATTGTTGTGAAATTCTCTGAAATAGTTTATATCCAGATTACATGAACTTGAACTGTATAAAATTGATTTGACTTAAACTGCTGGATTTGAAAGCATGTCTATTCTTTGCTGGAATTACTGAAAGTGAACTATAACTGTGTAGCTCGTCACTATCTTCAGTTCTTTATTTATTATTGTTACTTACTGAGTTGGTTGTACTCATACTATACGTTGCACTTCTGGTGCAGATCCACGTGTTCTTGGTCATTGCGGGTGTTGATTCTTTCCCACAATTGATTTTTCGGAGATTCAGAGGTAGCTGCCGTGTTTCGCAGACCTTGTCTCTCCTTCCCTATCTCCTTGTTTACTGTATTTGGTCTCAGACTATTATAGACCATATTTTCCAGACTTGTATTCATATTAGATGCTCATGTACTCAGTGACACCGTATTTTGAGAGTATTTATATTTGTACTTGTGAGATTTTTTCCGATGAATTTAATCATTTTGTTTTCAAATGTAAAAGATATGGGGTTTATTGAGATTTTTGGCTTGCCTAGTATTGATATAGGCGCTATCACGATGGGTGAGATTTTGGGTTGTGACAAGTTGGTATCAAAGCTTTAGGTGACATAGGTTTCACGAGTCATGAGCAGGTTTAGTAGAGTTTTGCGAATCAGTACAGAGATGTCTGTACTTATTTTCAAGAGGCTTCCGAACCCTTAGGAAAATTTCACTTTCTTGTATTATATCGTGCGGAATTGATTCAGCTTGAAAAATAACTTTTTGAAATTCCTTCCACGAATTCGTATGCGCACATGAGCGCTCGGTATCAGCTTTATATCACCGGCTTGTGATTCCATGAACGATGTGTGAGATGTGTATTCCGTGTTCCGGTGATAGGCCAGACTGTACAGATGTGTAACCTGTACATTTGGACTCATATGTCCGGTAATGTCCCTACGAGTGGAATTTGTGGCTCGATGAGCGGTGGAAAATCTTTGTGATGAGTATGATGTAACTGCGGGATATGTTAAGACGATTTGAATGTGACGAAAAGTGTTTCCTTGAAATGTAAAGGAAGGCCATTGGGTGCTTTATTTTCATTTTAATGTGTTGTATAGTCGCGAGTGTGAATGTTTTGAAAGATCTTTCACGTTGTTAAATTTTGGGGCAAATGCAATTCTTGTGTCCGGTTATAGAGTTTGGACTCAGAAAGATTAAGTGATTTCATAGTAACTGTGGCTGCGAAAGGGTATAACAAGATGCCAATTTGAGATTAAGCAGGTGGATTATCTCCTGCAGAGTAATCTATGTAGATGTTTCCTTATGATGTGAATAGAGAGTTTCTTTTTTGCCAGCGGGGCATTTGTGTTGAGACTTGAATTTGAATCTGGTTGAGAAAGTTGACTTGAGTGTTAAGAGAATGAATGCGAGATTAGCGGATGATTGAGGTATTTTATGGTTGGTGTGTCTTGAGCTTGAGAAGAATTTTTGTTGAACTGACTTCGGTATTAAGGCAGTAATAAAGTATGGGTATTGTGAGTTATCAAATATTTTAATCTATAACTTTGAGCCAAGTGGGGGAGCCTGCTATTGATAATTCAATTCATGGTTATGTGTCAAATTTTTGTTTGGTCTGAAGTATACTTGGGAATCAGAGATGACTTGCAGAGGTGGAGTTTGAGAATGACTCAAGTAAGGAAATTTGTGGATACAGGTTATATTGCGCTTTATGAGTATATGCAAATCGGGGGATGAGTGAGTTGTTATTTATGAATGATGTAGTGCGCACGAAGTATGAATTTGATAGGTGGTATTAAAGCAGAGTTACTTCTTTGAGTGTTGTTGTGCTAATGGGAAACGTGTCTTTTGGCCCATTTGGGAGGTGTAATGTGGATTTGAACAAAAGGGGGTGACTCTCGAGAAAGTTCTAATGGATTCGAGATTAATACGTAACAATTGAGAATTTTTGGCGGATTTGTTTATGGCTAAAATCTGAGATTTAAGTTGGATGGTGTCGAGCCTTGTGGAATTTTTGTATATCATTATGGATTTTATATTTCGGTATCAAGAAGGTGAATGAAACGACCTAAAACTCAAATAAGGTATTTTCAGAGTGGGTGTTTCGGTTGTGGTATTTATAGGGGTAATTATGATGTGGTGAGACTCTACAGATGTTTTGGTGACAATATTCTTGGGTTTTGGTGACCTACATGGTTTGGTTGAGTTAGCGAAATTTAGTTCTAATAGCTTGGTTATGTGTAGATGGATTTCAAAGTGTTCTCAATGGTTTCTACCATGGTTTGAACCGTATATTTTCTACTGATGTGGGAAACATGTTGTGTATTGTGATTTCCTCCTCGAAGGAAGCAAGATGAAGGTTTCTAACTAACCGGGTATATAATTTGCTGGTGACGCAGAGTTGATAATGGGATTCTTGTGCTTGTCACATGATGGCATAATAGATGTGGTGTGTTGTGCGGGATTAGGATTTACATATACAAGGTGGCAGTTCAGTCTTGAAGAGAAGGTAACGAATGTTAGACAACATGGCCAGTTTCAGATATTTTGATGAATGTTATAAATGCTCGGTAATTCCTGAGAAGGGTGCGCATTTCAGAAGGCACGTTATATTTTGACTTACGGATGTTCATCAGTATTGTAATACTCACCTGGTTGATAGACTACTGATATTCAAATTATTGCTATGTGGAACGGAAGAATTATGAAAGTATTCCTCATGTGATTATCGTAAATGGAAGACGTGTTAGTCATTTTAGTGCTGGAGTTGGGATCAGTTACGGTGATTCATGTGTTCGATGAATTTGTAGACTGGGAGTTCTCAGAAGTATATTGTTTTGGGGTTGCGACCTATTTGAGATGACTATTTTATTTAAAACTTGGTGGAGACACTAGTTGCGTTAATTATTTGTGATAGCTATGCGCTATGAGAGCGCATATATGTGAGGTTTGATCCATGTACGGGCATTAGAGAAAGTACTCATATTCGGAAGAATGCTTAGGCTATAATATGCCTAGAGTTGAATGTTAAGCGTAATGTTATAATGTTTCCCATATTCGTACCTTTGTTGAGAACTATCTGGGCTATACTTGAGGATTACAAAGAAGATGATTCCCTAAATAAACGGGGTAGTTACTAATTTTACGTTAAATTGCCGATTTGAAGTGTGATAGCAGACTTTGCACATGCTTACACTATGTCGTGCTATTTATACCAGTCCAGGAGCATGGAAAATTTATTTCATTATCATATAAAAGTGTACTTGTTTAATTGCTCCTGTATGATATGCTGGGACTGGACGCTTGTGACCATGCCAGGCGATTTATATTATTGGCACGTGAGTTATCCGTGCCGTGTGTGGGAATTTTATTTCTATGATAATTTATCTGATTCATTAATTTCCTTCCTCTACAATCGTGCACATGCACCTACGGTTATCCTCTTCACGAAATTTGAGGAGCCAGTTGTAACATTGCGGTGGTGGTGGTGCTTGTTGAACTTGCAATACGGTTCTCTTCCTTGAAACATCTCCCATATTTGGGTATGCGGATTGCGTAGTTGTGGATTGAGTTATATTGATGTGGCATGCTTGTGGGACTGTTGTGTTTAATAAAATAAGGTCATTGGACCAAGAATGGATATTATCATGCTTGATTATGATATATTCGGGAGGATAATGTTGAAAGTCGGCTTATTAGAGGATTGTGGTTTTGGTTGGGGCGAGAGAGCTCCGTGGCTAGTTGATCTGATAAGGGGTCATGAAATTTCTGCATGTTTCTTTTATTATCAGCAGTGTACGAAGGTTTGTGGAACGAGGTTTGACTTGATATGAGGTTTTATACTAGTACTTGGTTGGTTTTGAGTAGTTACGGTGAACAGAAATGGTGTTATGAGCATGTGAGATTTGGGTCTTGAAAAGAATTCTGGATGTTAGAAATTTGGTTCCAAGGTTTTTGGGCTAAGGTTAAATTAATAATTTTCAGTTATGTTGTACGGTCGGGCCTATATAGAATAGGGTGACGTGAGATCACCCCCGGGTATGTACATGGTAAGATGAAATAGTGATGTGGTGTCTTGGAAACAACCCTTGGCACGTTCGAGGACGAACGTATGTTTAAGTGGGGGGGAATGTAACGACCCGGCCGGTCGTTTTGAGTATTATAACCCCGTTCCCCAATTTACTGCTCAATTTATGCCTTACAATTGATTTATGACTTATCGGGTTAGTTAGTTCGGATCTGAAAGGATTTCGGAGTGAATGAGACACTTAGTCTCATAATTGAAAACTTAAGTTGGAAAAGTTGACAGAATATTGACTTATGTGTAAACAACCTCGGAATTTAATTCTGATCATTCCAATAGCCCTGTATGGTTATTTTGGACTTAGGAGCGTGTCAGAAAAATTATTTGGAGGTCCGTAGTGGAATTAGGCTTGAAATGCCGAAAATTGAATTTTTGGAAAGTTTGACCGGGGGTTAACTTTTTGATATTGAGGTCGGAATGTGATTCTGGGAATTGGAATAGCTTTGTTATGTCATTTATGAATTGTGTGCAAAAGTTGAAGTCATTCCGGATTGATTTGATGTATTTCGGCACAAGATATAGAATTTAAAAGTTCAAAGTTCATTAGGCTTGAATTGAGGTGTGATTCGTGATTTTAGCGTTGTTTGATGTTATTCGGGGCTTCGACTAAGTTCGTATGACGGTTTAGGACTTGTTGGTATATTTGGTTGAGGTCCCGAGGGGCTCGGGTAAGTTTTGGGGTGGTTTTGGACCATTTCTAGGCCATTTTTAATTCCTGGTTTCTGCCTACAAAGGTGTGCATCGCGATCGCGAACATTTGGTTGCGTTCGCGAAGAGCAAACAGCAGTTTTGGGCCTTGTGAATCGCGATCGCGGAAGCTCTTTTGCGATCGCGTAGAACAAAATCTCTGTTGCACTGACCCGAATTGGAAAGCTTATATCTCGCAATATATAAGGCATCTGGAGATAATCCAAAAACTAAAGTTGTAGCCCTTGATATCTAGTTTTTAGAAGGGTAAACCATTTATCATTTGGAGTTGTGTACAAAAAGTTATGGTTGATACACTATAGGCTGCCCGGGAAGAGTTTAAAAATCTATGTTACACAGGGCTGACTTTGAAAGCTTATATCTATAAATATATAAGGAATTGGGAGATGAGCAACAAATAAAAGTTGTAGCTTTTGGTGTCTAGTTTTCAGAAAGTTACACCATTTGCAATTTGGAGTTTTGTACAAAGGGTTATGACTATTATACTAGAGGCTGTCTGAAAGAGTTGGGAGAGTTTGTTCTTTGCGATCGTGATTGGTTTTCCGCGATAGCGAAGAGCAGTTTTGGGGCTGAAAAATTTTATGCTTCGCGATCGCGAAGCATTTTCCGCGATCGCGAAGAGTAAATGCCTGGACAGAAGATGTATTTGAGGTTTCAGCTATTTTAACATATTTAGAGCTATGAAGCTCGGATTGAAGAGATTTGTGAGGCGATGTTTACCATATAGATTGGGGTAAGTGTTCTATATCCGAAAGTGATTATACTTCATGATTCTATGGTTATATTCATCATTTATTTCGGATTTAAATGGAAGAAAATCAAGATTTGTGCAAAATCTTCCAAAAATGAAAATTTAAGATTTAGAGATCGAGTTATTATCAAAATTTGATAAAATTTGTATGGTTGAACGCGTATCAGAATATGTGTTCGGATTTTACAACATGTTGTCAGATTTTGAGACGTGGGCCTCACAAATGATGTTTGAGTTAAATTTCGGATTTTTATGGAAAAATTGTATTTTCATATGGAACTAATTCTAATAAATTTTATTGTCTGGATCAAATTATTTGTGGCTAGATTTGAGGCGTTTGAAGGCCAATTCATGAGGCAAAGGATTAGCGGAATACGAATTTCACGGTTTGAGGTAAGTAACAGTTACAAATCTGGTCCTGAGGGTATGAAACCCTGCATTTTGGTATCATGTGATTACTTTGGAGGTGACGCACATGCTAGGTGACGGGCGTGTGGGTGTGCACCGAGGGGATTGTGACTTGGTCCATCCCGTGGAAATTTTAAAGTTGAATAACTTGTTGTTAGCTATGTGCTCTCTATGTGTTGTGGAACTTTGACTGTAAGTCATGTTAGAAACCATGTTTAGGCTATATGTTGGTACTATTGGGACCCATAGAGGTCGTGTACATGTTGAACTATTTGCTTAATTATTGTTTTGTACTCTGTCACAATTTACTTGATTAATTTATCCTAGTCTCTATTGTTTATTATTGATGCATCATATCATTATTGTTTGGGCTGATTTTATGATCGTTGAGAGCCCGAGAGACTGGAGAGATTTATGACTGAGCAAGGCATAGGGCCTAATTGTGAGATACTATATTATAGCACGTGAGTTGTCCGTACAACATGTGAGTTGTCCGTACGGATCCTTATATTATACTATAGCACATGAGTTGTCTGTGCAACACGTGAGTTATATGTGCGGATCAAGATATTGATATTATAGCACGTGAGTTGTTCGTGCAGCACGTGAGTTGTCCGTGCAGATCCAGATATTGATATTATATCATGTGAGTTGTCCGTGCAACACATGAGTTGTTCGTGCAGCACGTGAGTTATCCGTGCGGATCCAGATATTATACTATAGCACGTGAGTTGTCCATGCAGATTATAGCGCTTGGGCTGTAGGAGACCCTCCGGAGTCTGTACACCCCCAATGAGCACGGGTACCTATTGAGTGTGAGTGCTGAGGGCTGAGAGCCGAGCTGTTGAGCTATTGTGACGAGTTGAGTGACTATTGCCCTGAGAGGATGTACTTGCTTGTCATTTGTTGTTGCACTTAGTTGCTATCTGTCATTGTTGTGAAATTCTCAGAAAGATTTTATATCCGGATTACATGAGCTTAAACTATATAAAATTGATTTGACTTAGTGTCACGACCCAAAATCCTAACCTGTCGTGATGGCGCCTATCTCGATACTAGGCAAGCCAAAAATCTCAATAAACAAAACTTCTCTTTAAGGTTGAAAATATAATATTTAAATACAATACAAACACTCCCAAAACCTGGTGTCACTGAGTACATGATCATCTAATATGAATACAAGTCTGGAAAATATAGTCTATAATAGTCTGAGAGCAAATACAGTAAATAAAGAGATAGAGAGGAAGAGACAAGGTCTTCGGAATACGACAACTACCTAAAAATCTCCTGAAAATCAACCACTCGAAATGATCATCACTCGCTATGTACGGCAACACCTGGATCTGCACACAAAGTGCAGGGTGTAGTATGAGTACAACCAACTCAACAAGTAACAATAATAAATAAGGAACTGAAGATAGTAACGAGCTACACAGTTATGGTTCATTTCGAGTAATTCCAGCAAAGAATAGACATGCTATCAAATCTGGCCGATTAATGTCAAATCAACTTTTATACAGTTCATGTTCATGTAATCCGTATATCAACAATCTTTCATAAATTTCACAATAATGACAGATAGCAACTAAGTGCAACAACAAATGGAAATCAAGTACAACCTCTCAAGACAACAATCACACACTGGGCTCCGAGCCCTCATCACTCCCTGGACTCCCAGCCCTCATCACTCACTGAATAGGTACCCGCGCTCACTGGGGGTGTACAGACTCCGGAGGAGCTCCTACAGCCCAAGTGCTATAATCTGTATGGACAACTCACGTGCTGCACGGATAACGCACGTGCTGCACGAACAACTCACGTGCCATAATATAAATATCTGGATCTGCACGGCCAACTCATGTGCTGCACGACCAACTCACGTGCTATAGTATAATATAAGGATCCGCACGGCCAACTCACGTGCTATAGTATCAATATCTCACAATCAAGCCCTCGGCCTCACTCAGCCGTAAATCTCTTTAGTCTCTCGGGCTCTCAATAATCATGAAATCAGCCCAAACAACAATGATATAATGTATCAATAATAATAACAGAGATTGAGGTAAAATGTGCAACTACAAATTGAGACTGAGTACATATAGCATTTAGCAGGTAATTCAACAAGTACGCGACCTCTGTGGGTCCCAATAGTACTATCACGTAGCCTAAGCCTGATTTCTAACTTGATTTACAGTCAAATTGTATCAACACATAGAGAGAATATAGCTAACTACTAATTATTCAACTTTACAATTTCCTGGGACGGACCAAGTCACAATCCTCTCGGTGCACGCCCACACGCCCGTCACCTAGCATGTGCTTCACCTCCAAAATAATCACATGATACCAAAATCTGGGGTTTAATACCCTCAGGACCAGATTTAAAACTGTTACTTACCTCAAAACGTGAAACTCTTTACTCTGCTATGCCTTTGCCTCGCAAATTGGCCTTTGAATGCCTCGAATCTAGTCACAAATAATTCGTCTCAGTCAATAAATTAATTCCATATGAAAATACTAATTTTTCATAAAAATCCGAAATTTAGCTCAAAATTTGCCTGTGGGGCCCACGTATCGGAACCCGACAAAAGTTATAAAATCCGAAAGCCCATTCAACCACGAGTCTACCCATACCAATTTTACCAAAATCTGACCTCAACTCGACCCTCAAATCTACAAATCTTATTTCCAAATTTCTAAGTTCCAATCTCCGATTTACACCTCAAAATCATGTAATCTAGTCGGATTATTCGATGATAATTCAATATTATGGAGTAGAAATGATCACAAGGGACTTACGTCAAGTTTTCCTTGAAAATATATCAAACATTGCCTCTCCTCAAGCTCCAATTTTTTAAAAATGGCGAATGGGACGAAGTCCCTGTTTTTATAATTCTGCCCAGACTGCCTCGATCTTGGCCTTCGATCGAGGTCCTCAATCCCGGGCCTCGATCCTGGGCCTCGATTCTGACCTTCGATCATGACTCTCGACCCTGGTCTTCGACCCTGCCTTCGATCGTGGCCCCTGACCCTAGGCTAAATCGTGGCTTCGAGCCTGATCCTCGACCCTACCTTCGATTATGGCCCTCGACCCTGGGCTCGATCGTCCCTGATTTTGGGCTCGATTTATTTGGGCTCGATTATGGGCTCGATTAATTTGAGCTCAATTTTCTAGCAGAAGAAATTTCCAACAGAAGGAAATTGCAGCAGTTGTAGTAGTTCAATTTTTGATCCGTTAACCATCCGAAACTCACCCGAGGCCCTTGGGACCTCAACCAAATATACCAACAAGTCCTAAAACATCATACAAACTTAGTCAAATCCTCAAATCACCTCAAACAACGTTAAAACCATGAATTACGTCCCAATTCAAGCATATTGAACTTTGAAATTTCTAATTTCTACAAATAACGCCGAAACCTATCAAATCACGCCCGATTGACCTCACATTTTGCACACAAGTCATAAATGACATAACATACCTATTACAAAATTTCGGAATCGGATTTCGACCCCGATATAAAAAAGTCAACCCCTCGGTCAAACTTCCCAAAAATTCAACTTTCGGCATTTCAAGCTTAATTCCTCTACGGACCTCCAAAAACTTTTCCGCACACGATCCTAAGTCCAAAATAACCATAAGGAGCTATTGGAATCATCAAAATTCAAATCCGAGGTTATTTACACATAGGTCCATATCCGGTCCACTTTTCTAACTTAATTCTTTTTCAATTATGAGACTAAGTATCCCATTTCATTCCGAATTCCTTCCAGACCCGAACCAACTAACCCGATAAGTCATAAATCAATTGCGAGGCATAAATTGAGAAATACATGGGGGAACGGGGTTCTAACACTCAAAACGGCCGGCCGGGTCGTTATATTCTCCCCTTCTTAAATAAACGTTCGTCCTCGAACGGGTTTAGAACAATACCTGGAGTCTCAAATAAGTGTGGATATTTGATCTGCATCTCCTGCACAATCTTCCAAGTAGCTTCTCCGACTTGCTGGCCTCTCCACTGCACTTTCACCGAAGTTATGTTCTTTGATCTCAACTTTCGAACCTGCCAGTCTAAAATGGCCACCGGCTCCACATCATAAGTCAAATTACCATCCAGCTGTACTGTGCTGAAATCCAGAATGTGAGACGGATCCCCGACATACTTTCGGAGCATGGATACATGGAGCACTGGATGAACACCTGATAGACTAGGTGGCAAAGCAATTTCATAAGCCACCTCCCCAATTTTCTTAAGTATCTCAAAAGACCCAATATACCTAGGGCTCAACTTGCCCTTTTTCCCGAACCTCAACACACCTTTCATGGGTAAACTCTTGAGCAGAACCTTCTCTCCAACCATGTGAACAACATCACTAACCTTCATGTCGGCATAACTCTTCTGTCTAGACTGTGCCGTGCGAAGCCGTTCCTGAATCACTTTGACCTTCTCTAAAGCATCCTGAACCAAATCAGTACCAAATAGTCTAGCCTCACCCGGCTCAAACTAACCCAACGGAGACCGACACCGTCTCCCATATAAAGCTTCATACGGAGCCATCTGAATGTTTGACTGGTAGCTATTATTGTAAGCAAATTCTACGAGTGGCAGAAATTGATCCCATGAACCCCCAAGGTCAATGACACAAGCGCGTAGCATATCGTCCAATATGTGAATAGTACGCTCGGACTGTCCGTCCGTATTAGGGTGAAATGTTATACTCAACTGAACCTGTGTGCCCAATTCTCGCTGCACTACCCTCCTAAACTGTTAGGTAAACTGCGTACCCCGTCTGAAATAATGGACACCGGCACACCGTCTAGGCGAACAATCTCGCGAATATAAATCCCAGCCAACTGCTCCGAAGAATAATTAGTACAGACTGGAATAAAATGTGCGGACTTGGTCAACCGATCTACTATCACCCAAACAACATCAAACTTTCTCAAAGTCCGTGGGAGTCCAACTATGAAGTCCATGGTAATACGCTCCCACTTCCACTTCGCAATTTCAAGTCTCTGTAGCAATCCGCCCCGTCTCTGGCACCTATCTCGACCCAAAATCCTAACCTGTCGTGATGGCGCCTATCTCGATACTAGGTAAGCCAAAAATCTCAATAAACCAAAACTTCTCTTTAAGGTTAAAAATATAATATTTAAATACAATACAAACACTCTCCAAAACTTGGTGTCACTGAGTACATGAGCATCTAATATGAATACAAGTCTGAACAATATAGTCTATAATAGTTTGAGAGCAAATACAGTAAACAAAGAGATAGAGATGGAGAGACAAGGTTTGCAGAATACGGCAGCTACCTAAAAATCAACCACTCGAAAAGATCAACACCCGCTATGTCCGGGAACACCTGGATTTGCACACAAAGTGCAGGGTGTAGTATGAGTACAACCAACTCAGCAAGTAACAATAATAAATAAGGAACTGAAGATAGTAACGAGCTACACAGTTATGGTTCATTTCGAGTAATTCCAGCAAAGAATAGACATGCTATCAAATCTGGCAGATTAATGTCAAATCCACTTTTATACAATTCCTGTTCATGTAATCCGTATATCAACAATATTTCAGAAATTTCACAACGATGACAGATAGCAACTAAGTGCAACAACAAATGGAAATCACGTACAACCTCTCAGGACAACAATCACACACTGGGCTCCCAGCCCTCATTACTCCCTGGGCTCCCATCCCTCATCACTCACTGAATGGGTACTCGCGCTCACTGGGGGTGTACAGACTCCGGAAGGGCTCCTACAGCCCAAGCGCTATAATCTGCACGGATAACTCACGTGCTGCACGGACAACTCACGTGCCACAATATAAATATTTGGATCAGCACGGCCAACTCACGTGCTATAGTATAATATAAGGATCCGCACGGCCAACTCACATGCTATAGTATCAGTATCTCATAATCAGGCCCTCGGTCTCACTCAGTCATAAATCTCTCCAGTCTCTCGGGCTCTCAATAATCATGAAATTAGCCCAAACAACAATGATATGATGTATCAATAATAATAATAGAGACTGAGATAAAATGTGCAAGTAAAAACTGAGACTGCGTACATATAGCTTTTAGCATGCAATTCAACAAGTACGCGACCTCTGTGGGTCCCAACAGTACTATCACGTAGCCTAAGCATGATTTCTAACTTGATTTACAGTCAAATTTTATCAACACATAAAGAGCATATAGCTAACAACAAATTATTCAACTTTACAGTTTCCTGGGACGGACCAAGTCACAATCCTCTCGGTGCATGCCCATACGCCCGTCACCTAGCATGTGCTTCACCTCCAAAATAATCACATGATACCAAAATCTGGGGTTTAATACTCTCAAGACCAGATTTAAAACTGTTACTTACCTCAAAACGTGAAACACTTTACTCTGCTATGCCTTTGCCTCACAAATCGGCCTCTGAATGCCTCGAATCTAGTCACAAATAATTCGATTCAGTCAATAAATTAATACTCGAGGCCTAAAATGACACCTAACAACATCGAAATGACGAATTACACCTCAATTCAAAATCAACGAACTTTGAACTTTCAAATTCTAAATCTTGTGCAAAAACACATCAAATCATGTCTGATTGACCTCCAATTTTACACACAAGACAAATTTCACATTACAGACCTATCCCAATTTCCAGAATCGGATTTCGACCTCGATATCAAAAAGTCAACCCCTTGGTCAAACTTTCCAAAAATTCAACTTTCGGCATTTCAAGCCAAATTCCACTACGTACCTCCAAATAATTTTCCGGATACGCTCCTATGTCCAAAATCACCATACAGAGCTATTGGAATTATCTTAACTCCATTCCGGGGTCGTTTACACATAAGTTGACATCCGGTCACTATTTTAACTTAAGCTTTAAATTTTGGAACTAAGTGTTCCAATTCATTCCAAAACCTCACCGGACCCGAACCAATTACCCCGGCAATTCACACAACAACTGTAAAGTACAATTTGAGATATAAATGAGGAAGCAGGGTTGTAATACTCAAAACTGCCGGCTGAGTCGTTACATGTTTGTAGATGCCTCCGGCGGAATAATATTTCTATGTCATGCATTACTTACAAATATCATATCAAGAGGCATGAAACTGTTAGCAATAACAGCAAGTGGTGTACCAACAACGATTGTATTGTGAGGTCACCCACTTTAGATTTGATATACCTCTTCATTAGTCACCGTATATATAACAGACTAAATTGATCTTCCATTGTATATAGGTTGAATTTGAAGAAAAATATGCCTGTCATGCTGCTGAAAAACTTAAATACGCCGAATAACTAATATAATAGCACACAGATGGTATATAGAAGTTTTGACAATAACGTCGTACATGTAAAAATTATGATACTGGTCAATGTGCTTTTAAGTATATTCGTTTCTCGTTTCTCTAAATTCAACTTTCGTCTTTCGAAACTAAAGAATATCCTTTTAAATTTGTGTGAAAATAACTTTTAGTATGTTTATGCTAATATAATAAATAAAGTACAAGAACAAACATACTAAATATTGGACTATATGTACCGCAATATATTTTCTTTCACGAAAAGTTGTATGTTGCACTTTGAAGAGGGATATCGAGATCGACAACAAGAGTTCTGGTTAAGGAAGAGCAACCAAAGCATTAGGAGGAAACATACACAAAATAATATTGTCCACAAAGAAGTGTTCATTAAGATACCATCACATTAAATACTTTTAAACTATAATACATAATTATCTAACTAACATGACAAAATTGATTATTTGTGTAAGTTTTGATGATGTCCTTTTATTTTAAATTCATATATTATGCTAATGTAATAATATTTTTCGATATTTAGATGATTGTTATATTATTATACATATAATTTATCTTATTATTTAAATTTTATTGTTCCTTCATATAAATAAATATTTAAATCATCACGTGTCATTATTAACGTGCAAAGCACGTTCATAGATGCTAGTAGAACCTATAAATCTAGACCGTGAATCACGTTTAAAAAACAAATCAATCGTTTCAGTTCCTAAAAATCCATCCAAAATATTAGGACCTCAATAACTCCTCCTATAACCAAGGCACCCTGGATTTCACACTTCCTCAATTTCATGCCATCACCTAAATCACATTCATTGCTAACACATCATCCCCTCTGTCACGACCCAAAATTTCATCCGTAGTGATGACGCTTATCTCAATACTAGGCAAGCCAAAAATCTCAATAAACCACATATCTTTTAAATTTAAAAATAAAATGATTAAATTCAGTGGAAGAAATCTCACAAGTACAAATATAAATACTCCCAAAACCCGGTGTCACTGAGTACATGAGCATCTAATATGAATATAAGTCTGGAAAATACGGTCTATAATAGTCTGAGACCAAATACAGTAAACAAGGAGATAGGGAAGGAGAGACAAGGTCTGCGAAATACGGTAGCTACCTCTGAATCTCCGAAAAATTAACTATGCGAAAGAATCAACACCCGCTATGACCGAGAACACCTAGATCTGCACACAAAGAGAAGGGTATAGTATGAGTACAACCAACTCAGTAAGTAATAATAATAAATAAAGAACTGAAGATAGTGACGAGCTACACAGTTATAGTTCACTTTCAGTAATTCCGGTAAAAGATAGACATGCTTTCAAATCCAGCAGTTTAAGTGTAATGACCCGGCCGGTCGTTTTGAGTGTTATAACCCCATTCCCCCATTTATTGCTCAATTTATGCCTCACAATTGATTTATGACGTATCGGGTTAGTTGGTTCAGGTCCGGAAGGAATTCGAAATGAAATGAGACACTTAGTCTCATAATTGAAAAGAATTTAAGTTAGAAAAGTGGACCGGATATGGATCTATGTGTAAATGACCTAGGTTTTGAAGTTTTATGATTCCAATAGCTTCGTATGGTGATTTTGGACTTAGGAGCGTGTCCGAAAAAATATTTGGAGGTCCGTAGAGGAATTAGGCTTGAAATGCCGAAAGTTGAATTTTTGGAAAGTTTGACCGAGGGGTTGACTTTTTGATATCGGGGTCGAAATACGATTCTGAAAATTTTGAATAGGTATGTTATGTCATTTATGACTTGTGTGCAAAATGTGAGGTCAATCGGACGTGATTTGATAGGTTTCAGCGTTATTTGTAGAAATTAGAAATTTCAAACTTCAATAGGCTTGAATTGGGACGTAATTCATGGTTTTAGCGTTGTTTGAGGTGATTGGAGGATTCGACTAAGTTCGTATGATGTTTTTGGACTTGTTAGTAAATTTGGTTGAGGACCTGAGGGCCTCGAGTGAGTTTCGGATGGTTAACGGATCACAAATTGAACTACTACAACTGCTGCAATTTTCTTCTGTTGGAAATTTCTTCTGCAAGAAAATTGAGCCCAAATAAATCGAGCCCAGAATCGAGCCCAAATAAATCAAGCCCAGAATCGAGCCCAAAATCAGGGACGATCGAGTCAGGGTCGAGGGTCACGATCGAAGGCAGGGTCGAGGATCAGGCTCGAAGCCACGATGGAGCCCAGGGTCGAGGGCCACAATCGAAGGCAGGGTCGAAGACCAGGGTCGAGAGCCATGATCGAGGGTCAGAATCGAGGCCTGGGATCGAGGACCTCGATCAAAGGCCAGGATCGAGGCAGTCTGGGCAGAATTATAAAAACAGGGACTTCGTCCCATGCGCCATTTTGGACAAAGTGGAGCTTGAGGAGAGGCAAATTTTGATATATTTTCAAGGAAAACTTGAGGTAAGTCCTTTGTGATCATTTCTACTCCATAATATTGAATTATCATCGAATAATCCGACTAGATGACATGAGTTTAAGGTGTAAATCAGAGATTGGAACTTAGAAATTTGGGAATAAGATTTGTAGATTTGAGGGTCGAGTTGAGGTCGAATTTTGGTAAAATTGGTATGGGTAGACTCTTGGTTGAATGGGCTTTCGAATTTTGTAACTTTTGTCGGGTCCCGAGACGTGGGCCCCACGGGCGATTTTTGAGCTAAATTTCGGATTTTTATGAAAAAGTAGTATTTTCATATGGAGCTACAGTTCTAGTGGGCGTTTGGGGCTAGTTCATTTTTTGTATTTAGGTATCTATTGTCATAGAAGCTCTATGTACACGGTGGTTTATGTGCTTAAAGTTTTGAGTTTTGTCATGTATCTATGTTCACAGTATTTACAGTTATTTATAAAGCTCTGTATCAATCATTAGGAGAATTTTAGGCCATTGAGCCAAATTTATTCAATTTGAAAGTCAAGATCTAATTATGTTATGCTAAATCATGCATGAGTAATGATGAGAGGTTAATGCAAATTAGGCTTGCTCGACTGGGTTTACTCGGTTAAGCACCAGTCGCGCTCCTTAAGGTTGGGGCGTGACAGTATGATAGTCGTTTGTTACATTTTGAAGTCAAGCGAGCTGTGGAACGAAATTAGCAAAGGTCATCACAAGTTACATTCATAAATATGCTGAACATTAGGTCAAATGTAGCTGAGATTTTCTCCCAATATACTATGAATTACGGGATGATTCACCTATCAAATTCAATATCTACAAGTCTAGTTTCTAATGCATTAAAACGTTCATTGATACGATATCGGAGTAGAGAGATATTTGCATTTTTGAGAGACCACGCAAGCAACTCCAAATGGGACCACTTAGGCGGTGGACTACCCTTGAACTTTTTAAAGGGGTTGGACGGCTCATTTTTTGTCATTTTTGACCAATAATAGTTTCCAAAATCTCTCAACGCTTCACTAACAGTTCTCCAAGGTTCCATGTCGAATCCAATGTGGTTTTACCTAAACCTAACCTTAAAAGTTAGCCTAAGTGAAGAAGAGAGTCTCTATGGTATTGTGATGTCATTAAGGGTGCTTGTAACCTTAGGGAAACTTTGGTTCAAGTTTTTTATGATTATTTAATGTATGTATAACACCCTATTTGTTTTGATTAAGCTTATCTATGTGTTTGTTAAGTTATTTGGATGAAGAATTATAAGATAGCATTTGAAATGGCATAAGAAGTTGTTATCTCTTGTTGGACTATTTTGGAGTTGTATATGTGACTTCATGTGGCTGGAAATTGTGGGGAATACCTTGTTTATAATGTTGTTATTGTTTTTATTCTAGTCAATATGTTGAGTATGTTGATGATGCTATAAATAGGAAAAGAAGCAACCACATAATGTGTAGAAGTTGTTCGTGTCGTTGTTATATCTTGTGGGGCTGTTTGATGTTACTTTTATGATGGATATAAGGTTGGAATATCATGTAAATATATACGGATCAAATTCGGACATAGAAGAAAAGCTGAAGTTTCTGCCATCTGATGCAATCGCACCTGCGAAAATTCCATCGCAAGCGCAGATGTGGGCAGGGACTGTGAGGCATTGGTCGCAGGTGCGAAGGAAAATTCCGTACCTGCGTGAGCGCAGATGCGGAAGGTTGCGCGCAGAAGCAAGATGGCTAGAAGGTGAGGACTTTCGCATCTGCGATGTCTTTCCCGCAGATGCGGCCTCACAAATGCGATGGTTTCCTCGCAGGTGCGGAAACTGGGCAAGCAAATGAAGTTCGCAGATGCGACATTTTGCTCGCACAAACGGAGGCGCATGTGCGCAAATCTTGTCCGCAGGTGCAGATCGACTGGACAAAATCCTCTAAGTTCGAGGGTTCGCCATTTTCACCCATTTTCAAATTTTGGAGCACGTTTTGGGCAATATTTGGAGAGGATTTTTCCACACAACTTGGGGTAAGTATTCTTGACTTCCTTGTAATTATATTTCATGAATTAATCTTCATTTTTAGTGTAAGATTATTGAATTTGCAAGAGAAATAAAAGAAAATTTCTATAATGTCACAAAACAAAATTTTCAAGTTTGAATACCGATTCGGAGTCGGAATTGAGTGAAATTAATATGGTTGAACTTGTAATTGGATGGGTTGTCGTATATTGTGAGTTTCATCGGATTTCAAGACGTGGGCCCCACAGGTGATTTTTGGGGCCTAATTTCGGATTTTTAGAAAATATTAGTATTTGGATATGAAATTAATTCCAATAAATTTTATTGACTGAATCGAATTAATTGTGGCTAGATTCAAGGCGTTTGGAGGCCAATTCACAAGGCAAAGACATAGCGGAGTAAAGAATTTACACAGTTTGAGGTAAGTAACACTTCTAAACTTGGTTCTGAGGATATGAATCCCGAAATTTGGTACGATATAAATTTTTTGGAGGTGACACACACAATAAGTGATGAACATGTGGACGTGCACCATATAAATTGTGTCTTGAATAAATCTTGTGCTGTTGTAAGTTAAAGAATCGTGTTATTATCTGAACATGCCATACGTGTTAGAGAAAATGAGTTGATGCTCCTATTAAAGATCATGTTAGGCTACACGCCAACATTTTGTAACCCATGGGGTCGTGTTGTTGTTGAATTAATTATACAAAAATATACATTTCACACTCAGTAATAATTGTCCATTGTGAGGATATTTGTTGGATTGAGCCGCGTAATGCAGCAGACCATAATGGCTTTGTACATCATCATTATATGGAACGGGGTTGCCCGCCTGCAGCAGGCCTTATAGGCTTTACTATTATATGGATCGGGGCTGCCCGCCTCCAGCAGGCCTTATTAGCATTATTATTAAATGAATCGGGACTGCCTACCTGCAGCAGGCCTTATAGGCTTTACTATTATATGGATCGGGGCTGCCCGCCTGCAGCAGGCCTTATTGGCTTTATTATTAAATGGATCGGGGCAACCCGCCTACAGCAGGCCTTATAGGCTTCGTTATTAAATAGATCAGGGCGGCCCGCCTGCAGCAGGCCTTATAGGCTTTACTATTATATGGATCGGGGCTGCCCGCCTGCAGCAGGCCTTATTGGCTTTATTATTAAATGGATCGGGGCAACCCGCCTACAGCAGGCCTTATAGGCTTCGTTATTAAATAGATCAGGGCGGCCCGCCTGCAGCAGGCCTTATAGGCTTTGTTATTATACGGATCGGGACTGCCCGCCCGTAGTAGGCCATATTGGCTTTGTATTACGCTTGGGCTAAAGGAGTCCCTCCGGAGTCTGTACACACCCCTAGTGAGCGTAGATGATCATCGATATTCGGGATGAATTTCCCAGAGCATGGACTTGCCTTACTTACTGCTTATATATATGTTTGGAATGGATTTTTCCCAAGGCATGGACTTGCCTTACTTATTTGTATTATAATGAGTTATCTCGACATGGATCTTGTCCGTATCATTTATATTTAGAGATAAATTATCCCAGGGCTGGATTGTCCTTAGACGGTACTGGGTGATTGACTGTCAGTCGATGTGCATATATATATATATATAGATGCGGCCTCGCAAATGCAATGGTTTCCTCGCAGGTGCGCAAACTGGGCAGGTAAATAAAGTCCGCACATGTGACGTTTTGCTCGCACAAACGGAGGCGCAGGTGCGCAAATCTTGTTCGCAGGTGCAGATCGACTGGAAACAATCCTTTAAGATCAAGGGTTCTACATTTGTCACCCATTTTCGGATTTTGGAGCACGATTTGGGCGATTGTTGGAGAGGAATTTTCCACCCAACTTGGGATAAGTGTTCTTGACTTCCTTGTGATTATATTTCATGAATTAATCTTCATTTTTGGTGTAAGATTATTGAATCTTCAACAGAAATAGAAGGAAATTTCTATAATGTCACAAAACGAATATTTCAAGTTTAAATACCGATTCGGAGTCGGAATTGAGTGAAATTAGTATGGTTGAACTTGTAATTGGATGGGTTGTCGTATTTTGTGAGTTTCGTCTCATTTCGTGACGTGGGCCCCATGGGTGATTTTCGGGGCGTAATTTCGGAGTTTTGGAAAATATTAGTATTTGGATATGGAATTAATTCTAATAAATTTTATTCACTGAATCAAATTAATTGTGGCTAAATTCAAGGCGTTTAGAGGCCAATTCAAGAGGCAAAGGCATAGCGGAGTAAAGAATTTACACGGTTTGAGGTACGTAACACTTCTAAACTTGGTTTTGAGGGTATGAATCCCCGAATGTGGTACGATATAAATTGTTTGGATGTGAAACACACGATAGGTGACGAACATGTGGACGTGCACCATATAAATTGTGTCTTGAATAAATCCTATGCAGTTGGAAGTTTAAAGAATCATGTTATATTTGAACATGCCACACGTGTTAGAGAAAATGAGCTGAGGCTACTATTAAAGATCATGTTTAGGCTATGCGCCAACATTTTGGGACCCATGGGGTCGTGTTGCTGTTGAATTAATTATTCAAAAATATACATTTCACACTCAGTAATAATTGTCCATTGTGAGGATATTTATGGGATAGAGCTGCGTAACATAGCAGGCCATAATGGCTTTATACATCATTATTATATGGAATGGGGTTGCCCGCCTGCAGCAGGCCTTATAGTCTTTCCTATTATATGGATCGGGGCTGCCCGCATGCAACAAGCCTTAGTGACTTTATTTTCAAATGGATCGGGGCTGCCCGCCTACAGTAGGCCTTATAAGATTTATTATTATATGGATCGGGGTTGCTCGGCTGCAGCAGGCCTTGTTGGCTTTATTATTAAATGGATCAGGGTTTCCCGCCTGCAGCAGGCCTTATAGGCTTTGTTATTAAATGGATCGAAGCTGCCCACCTGCAGCAGGCCTTATAGGCTTTGTTATTATATGGATCAGGACTGCCCGTCTGCAGTAGGCCATATTGGCTTTGTATTACGTTTGGGCTGAAGGAGACCCTCTGGAGTCTGTACACACCCCCATTGAGCGTAGATGATCTTCGATATTCGGGATGGATTTCCCAGGGCATGGACTTGCCTTACTTACTGTTTATATATATGTTTGGGATGGATTTTTCCTAGGTCATGGACTTGCCTTACTTATTTGTATTGTAATGAGTTATCTGGACATAGATCTTGTCTGTATCATTTATATTTCCGGATAAATTATCCCAGGACTGGATTGGCCTTATACGGTACTGGGTGATTGACTGTCAGTCGATGTGCATATATATATATATATATACACACGAGTTGGAACACCCCTGGGCTGGATTGGCGATAAATAGTACCGAGTGACCGGATAATTTGTGACCAGTATTTACATGAGGTTTTTCTACTGAGATATCATATGCCTCATATCATGCAGTATTGATCTATTTCACTTGTACTGAGTTTAACTGTTGAACTTGAAAGCATGCCTACATTTTTGTAGCATTATTGTTACTGGACTGTACCTACAGAGCTCATCATTTCTTTCAGCTCAGAGGTTAGTCTTGTTACATATAGAGTTAGTTGTACTCATACTACACTCTACACCTCGTGTGCAGATCCAGGTCTCCCGGATACTACGACTGCTAGAATTCGGAGTTATTTCTGTTGGAGAATATCAAGGTAGCTGCTTGACGACCGTAGACTTGATTCCCTTCCTATTTAGTTATTGCACTATTCTATACTTCAGAAAGTGATGTTTATCAGTTAGACTTTGTATTTATTTAGATGCTCATGTACTCAGTGACACCGGGTTTTGGGAGTGTTATATTTGAAATAGTGAGATTTCTTCCGCTGAATTAAATTATTTTGCCTTCCAATTTAAAATATATGGTGTTTTATTAAGATTTTTGGCTTGCCTAGTGTTGAGATAGGTGTCATCTCGACAGGTGAGATTTTAGGTCATGACAAGTTGGTATCAGAGCTTTAGGTGATATAGGTCTCCCGAGTCATGAGCAGGTTTAGTAGAGTCTTGCGGATCGGTACGAAGACGTCTGTACTTATCTTCGAGAGGCTATAGAACCCTTAGGAAAATTTTACTTTCTTGTATTCTATCGTTCGGAATTGATTCAGCCTGAAACATAACTCTCTGAATTCCTTCCACGTATTTGTATGCGCATATGAGCACTCGGTATCAGTTGTGCATCGTCGGCTTGTGATTTTATAAATGAGGTTCAAGATGTGTATTCTATGTTTTGGTGATGGTCCAGTCTGGAGGACTTGAGGCCAGGATTATACCGCAGCTTAGGCTCGGTAACTTCAGTTGTATTCTGTACATTTGGACTCATATGTCCAGTAATGTCACTATGAGTGGAATTTGTGGCTCAATGAACGATGGAATGGCTTTGTGATGAGAATGATGTAACTGCGGGATGTGTTAAGACGATTTGAATATGACGAGGAGTGTTTCCTTGAAATGTAAAGGAAGGCCATTGGGAGCTTTATTTTCATTCTGATATGACGTACAATCTCGAGTGTGAATGTTTTGAAAGGTCTTTCACGTTGTTAAATTTTGGGCAAATTAAATTCTCGCATCTGGTTAATGACTTTGGACTCAGAAATATTAACTGATTTCATAGTAATTGTGGCTGCGAAAGGGTATAACATAATGCTAATTTGAGACTAAGCAGGTGGGTTATCTCCTGCGGAGTAATCTACGTAGTGTGCTCCTTATAATGTTGAGTGGAGAGTTTTGTTTCTACTAGCGGGGCGTATGTGTTGAGATTTTAATTTGAATCTAGTTGAGAAAGTTGACTTGATTGTCGCGAGAATAAATGTGAACTTAGCGGATGATTGAGGTAGTTTATGGTGGGTGTTGCATAAGCTTGAGAAGAATTTTCGTTGAACTAACTGAAGTATTATGGTAGTAATAAAGTATGGGTATTATGAATTATCGAGTGTTTTGTTCAATGGCTTTGAGCCAAGTGGGGGAGTCTGCTATTGACAAATCAATTCATGGTTATATGTGTAAATTTTAGTTTTGGTCTGAGGCATACTTGTGGTTTAGTTATGGCTTACAGAGGTGGAGATCAAGGATGACTCAGGTAAATAAATTCCTGGATACGGGTTATATTGCACTTTATGAGATGATTAAATTGTTATTTGGAAGGATGTAGTGCGTACGAAGTATGAATTTGATTGGTCGTGTTAAGGCAGGGTTACTTCTTCGAGTGTTGATCGTGCTAAAGGAGAACATATCTTTCGGCCCGTTGGGGTGGAGTAAATTAGATTTGAGCAGAGTGGATGTCTCTCGAGAGGGTTCTAGTGGATTTCAAATGTATATGTGGAAATTGAAATTTTTTCGAGTTTGTATATCACAAGAATCAGTTACTTATATTGGATGGTATCGGGACATGCGGTTATTCTGTTTGACTATGGATTCTACATTTTAGTATAAGAAAGGAAAGGGGAACAATTTTAAATTCGCATAAGGTATTTTCAGAGTAGGTGTTTCGGTTGTGGTATTTATAAGGGTAATTATGATGTGGTGAGACTTTACAGAAATTTTGGGTGGCAATACTCTCGGATTTGGCAACCTGAGTGGCTTGGTGGAGTTAGAAGAATTCAGTTCTGATAGCTTGGTTATGTGCAAATGGATTTCAAAGTGTTCATGACGGTTTTTACCATGGTTTGAACCAGATATTTTCTACCAGTGTATGGAACATGTTGTGTATTGTGATTTCCTCCTGGAAAGAAGCAAGAGAGAGGTTTCTAACTCATAGGGTATGTAATTTGCTAGTGCCTCAGAGTTTATAATGAGATTCTCTTGCCTTTCACATGATAGATGTGATGTGATGTGCCGGATTTAGATTTACATGTACAAGGTGGCAGTTCATTCTTGAAAGGAAGATCACGAATTTTGGACATAATAGTTAGTTTTAGATATTTAGATGAATGATATAACTGCTTGATAATCCCCGAGAAGGGTTCGCATTTCAAAAGGCGCATTGTGTTTTGACTTACGGATGTTCATTGGTATTGCAGTACTCACCTGGTTGATAGACTGTTGATATTCAAATTATTTCTATGTGGCACAGAAGAATTATGAAAGTATTCCTTATTGGAAGATTGTGAGTGGAAGATGTGTTAGTCATTCTAGTGCTTGAGTTAGGATCAGTTACAGTGATTCATGTGTTTGATGAATTTGGAGACTAGGAGTTCTCAGAAGTATATTATTTCGGGTTGCGGCCTGTTTGAGGTGAGTAGTTTATTTTAACTCAGTGGAGGCACTAGTTGCGCTAATTAATTGTGATGGCTACGCGCTATAAGTGTGCATATATGTGAGGTTTGAGCCAATGTGCGGGCATCAGGGCAAGTATTCATACTCGAAAGAATGCTTAGGCTATGATATGCCTAGAGTTGACTGTTAAACATAAAGTTATAACGTTTCTCGTGTTCGTACCTTTGTTGAGAACTACCAGGGCTACATTCGAGGTTACAAAGAGGCTAATTCCTCTGAATAAATGGGGTAGTTACTATTACTGCATTAACTTGCCGATTTGAAGTGTGATAGCAGACTTTGCACATGCGTACGCTATGGTGTGTTATTCATATCAGACCAGGAGCATGAGAATCTTATTTCATTATCATATACATGTGTACTTGTTTAATTTCTCCTGTATGATATGCTGGGACTGGAGGCCTGTGACCATGCCAGGCGATTTATGTTATTGGCACGTGAGTTGTCCATGCGGGTCCAGATATTGATACTATAGTACGCGAGTGGTCCATGCGACTGATGATAATGTGAGCTCTAGAAGAGCTGGTTACTCTTATTAAGTTCGTGTGTCTTAGTTTTACTATATATAATGATCTTATAGCATTGACGTTGTGGTGGTGATTGTTGAACTTGCAATACGATTCTCTACTTTGAGACATCTTCCATTTTGGGTACAAGTTGCGCAGTTGTGGCTTGAGTTGTATTGGTGTGGCATGTCAGTGTGATAGTTGTGTTTAATAATGTAAGGTCATTGGACCTAGAATTGGTACTATCATGTTTGATTACAGTATATTTGGAAGGATAATGGCGAAAGTCAGCTTAGAAAGTGAATATGATTCGGGTTGGGGCGAGAAAGCTTGATGACTTGTTGATCTAATAATCGATTATGAGATTCCATGTGTTTCTTTAAATATCAGCACTGTACGAAGGTTTTGGAATGAGTTTTGGCTTGATATAGAATTTAATACTATTACCGGGTTAGTTTGGAGTAGTTACTGTGATCGAAAATGGTGTTGCGTGCATGCGAGTTGTGTAGTATGTTACGTGATTATATCTTGGGTTATGGTTATGGCTTGGTACAACGTATTCAAACTCATACAGCGTGTTAATGTGTGATTCGTGTCTTGAAAACCAATTCTGAAAGGTTTGGAATTGAATTTCCAAGGTTTTTGGGCTAAGGTTAAATTAAGGATTTTCAGTTGTATTGTGTTGTCTGGCCTATGTGGAATAGGGTGACGTGGGATTACCCCCGGGTACGTGTGTGGTAAGATGGAATAGTGATTTGATGGATGGAAACAACTCTTGGCACGTTCAAGGATGGACGTAGGTTTAAGTGGGGGAGAATGTAACAACTCGGCCGGCCGTTCTGAGTATTATAACCCCGCTTCCTCATTTACTGCTCAGATTGTACTTTACAGTTGTTCTGTGAATTTTCGGGGTAATTGGTTTGGGTCCGGTGAGGTTTGAAATGAATTGGAACACTTAGTTCCAAGGTTTAAAGCTTAAGTTAAAATAGTGATTGGATATCGACTTATGTGTAAACGACCCCGGAATGGAGTTTTGATAATTCCAATAGCTCCGTATGGTGATTTTGGATTTAGGAGCGTGTCCGGAAAATTATTTGGAGGTACGTAGTGGTATTTGGCTTGAAATGCCGAAAGTTAAATTTTTGGGAAGTTTGACCAAGGGGTTGACTTTTTGATATGAGGGTCGGAATCCGATTCTGGAAATTGGGATAGGTCCGTAATGTGAAATTTGACTTATGTGCAAAATTTGAGGTCAATCGGACATGATTTGATGTGTTTTGGCATAAGATGTAAAATTTGAAAGTTCAAAGTTCGTTGATTTTGAATTGAGGTGTAATTCATCATTTCGATATTGTTAGGTATGATTTGAGACCTCGGGTAGGTTCGTGTTATGTTATGGGACTTGTTGATATAGTTGGTTGAGGTGCCGGGGGCCTCGAGTGAGTTTCGGATGGTTAACGGATCAAATTCGGACTTAGAAGAAAAGTTGACATTTCTACCATCTAATGCAATCGCACCTGCGGAAATTCCATCGCAGGTGCGAGCTCGCAGAAGTGAGCCTAGCAACCACAGATGCGGGCAGGGACTGTGAGGCATTGGTCGCAGGTGCGAAGGAAAATTCCGCACCTATGTGAGCGCAGATGCGGAAGGTTGCACGCAGAAGTGAGATGGCTGTAAGCTGAGGACTTTCGCATCTGCTATGTCTTTGTCACAGATGCGGCCTCGCAAATGCAATGGTTTCCTTGCAGGTGCACAAACTGGGCAGGTAAATAAAGTCCGCACATGCGACATTTTGCTCGCACAAGCGGAGGCGCAGGTGCGCAAATCTTGTTCGCAGGTGCAGATCGACTGGAAACAATCCTTTAAGATCAAGGGTTCTACATTTTTCACCCATTTTTGGATTTTGGAGCACGGTTTGGGCGATTGTTGGAGAGGAATTTTCCACCCAACTTGGAGTAAGTGTTCTTGACTTCCTTGTGATTATATTTCATGAATTAATCTTCATTTTTGGTGTACGATTATTGAATCTTCAACAGAAATAGAAGGAAATTTCTATAATGTCACAAAACGAATATTTCAAGTTTGAATACCGATTCGGAGTCAGAATTGAGTGAAATTAGTATGGTTGAACTTGTAATTGGATGGGTTTTCTTATTTTGTTAGTTTCGTCTGATTTCATAATGTGGGCCCCATGGGTGATTTTCGGGGCGTAATTTCGGATTTTTGGAAAATATTAGTATTTGGATATGGAATTAATTCTAATAAATTTTATTGACTGAATCAAATTAATTGTGGCTAAATTCAAGGTGTTTGGAGGCCAATTCACGAGGCAAAGGCATAGCGGAGTAAAGAATTTACACGATTTGAGGTAAGTAACATTTCTAAACTTGGTTCTGAGGGTATGAATCCCCGAATGTGGTACGATATAAATTGTTTGGATGTGAAACACACGATAGGTGATGAATATGTGGACGTGCACCATATAAATTGTGTCTTGAATAAATCCTATGCAGTTGTAAGTTTAAAGAATCATGTTATATTTGAACATGCCACACGTGTTAGAGAAAATGAGCTGAGGCTACTATTAAAGATCATGTTTAGGCTACGCGCCAACATTTTGGGACCCATGGGGTCGTGTTGTTGTTGAATTAATTATTCAAAAATATACATTTCACACTCAGTAATAATTGTCCATTGTGAGGATATTTATGGGATAGAGCTGCGTAACATAGCAGGCCATAATGGCTTTATACATCATTATTATATGGAATGGGGTTGCCCGCCTGCAGCATGCCTTATAGTCTTTCCTATTATATGGATCGGGGCTGCCCGCATGTAACAAGCCTTATTGGATTTATTTTTAAATGGATCGGGGCTACCCGCCTGCAGTAGGCCTTATAAGATTTATTATTATATGGATCGGGGCTGCTCGCCTGCAGTAGGCCATATTGGCTTTGTATTACGTTTGGGCTGAAGGAGACCCTCTAGAGTCTGTACACACCCCCATTGAGCGTAGATGATAATCGATATTCAGGATGGATTTCCCAGGGCATGGACTTGCCTTACTTACTATTTATATATATGTTTGGGATGGATTTTTCCTAGCTCATGGACTTGCCTTACTTATGTTACAACCCATGTTTTCGTACGTATGAGTCGTCATAAGTCAATTGATGTAAGCTCAGAAATGAAATCATATTTGAAAAGTTTGAAAAGTAAGTTAANTGGGGTTGCCCGCCTGCAGCATGCCTTATAGTCTTTCCTATTATATGGATCGGGGCTGCCCGCATGTAACAAGCCTTATTGGATTTATTTTTAAATGGATCGGGGCTACCCGCCTGCAGTAGGCCTTATAAGATTTATTATTATATGGATCGGGGCTGCTCGCCTGCAGTAGGCCATATTGGCTTTGTATTACGTTTGGGCTGAAGGAGACCCTCTAGAGTCTGTACACACCCCCATTGAGCGTAGATGATAATCGATATTCAGGATGGATTTCCCAGGGCATGGACTTGCCTTACTTACTATTTATATATATGTTTGGGATGGATTTTTCCTAGCTCATGGACTTGCCTTACTTATGTTACAACCCATGTTTTCGTACGTATGAGTCGTCATAAGTCAATTGATGTAAGCTCAGA
>AWOL01S0035219.1:0-18744 GCA_000715115.1 Nicotiana otophora
CATTTAAGCAAGTAGGTGACACACCTACTTGTTACCTAGCAGATTGCGCAGTATCGCACAAATACCCATATCTTTCTACTCCAATATCGTATTGACAAACGGTTTAATGCATTGGACAATAGACTCATAAATCTTTAATTTGATGGGTGGAACACCCCATAACTCTAAGTATATTGGGAGAAAATCGCAGTTACATTTGACCCAAAGTTTCAGTAAAACTTATGAATGTAACTTGTGATGACTTTCATCGACTTTTGTTCCACAACTCGCTTGACTTCAAAACATAACACACGGATGTCATACGACTAATATAAATCATAACATAATCTCCTTATCATGTTAAGCACCCTAGTCTCACCCCAAAGGTATATGTTATAACATTCCCAACTTGTCGACTTTCGACGAAATATTATTTTCTTCAATTGCTTTAGCTTCTGAACCGTCCAACCCTCTTTGTACTTTTTGTTCATGATCTTCAATATTTGTAACCTCAGAGGTAACATGATTAGTTTGCTTACGATGCATTTTTACGTACGAAAATATAGGGTGTAACAATTGCTCCCGTATAATATGCTTACACTGGAGTTAATGACAGCTCTAGAAGAGCTGGTTACCGTTATTAGGTTCATGTGTCTTGGTTCTACTATAAATGAGGATCTCATAGCATTGTGGTTGTGGTGGGTGTTTGTTGAACTTGCGAAACGGTTATCTTCTTCGAGACATTTTCCATTATTTTGGGTACACGAATTGCGCAGTCGTGGCTTGAGTTATATTGGTGTGGCATGTCTGTAGGATAGTTATGTTAAATAATATAAGGTCATTGGACCTATAATGGATACTATCAGGTTTGATTACAACGCGTTGGAAGAATAATTTAGAATTTGGCTTAAACAATTGGCCATGATACTTGTTGAACAAGGGAAAGCTCTGTGACCTGTTAATCTGGTGAGTGGTTGTGAGTTCATATATGTTTCTTTCATTATAAACAGGGTACGAAGGTTTTGGTATGAGGTTTTGTTTGATATGAAGTTTAATACTAGTACCGGGTTGGTTATCGAGTAGTTACTGTAATCGGGAATGGTCTTACGAGCATGCACGCTGTGAAGTATGTTATGTGATTATATCTGTGGTTATGGTTATGGATCAATACAGCTTGTTCAGACTTATACAGAGTGTGAATGTGAGATTCGGGTTTTGTAAGAAATTCTGAATGTGGGGAATTGAATTCCAAGGTTTTTGGGCTAAGGTTAAATTAATGATTTTCAGTTGTGTTGTGTTGTCAGGCCTATAAAGAATAGGGTGACGTGGGATCACCCCGGGTATGTAAGTGGTAAGTTGGCACAGTGATTTGAAGGCTTAGGAACGACTCTTGGCACGTTCAAGGACGAACATATATTTATGTGGGGGAGAATGTAATGACCCGACTGGCCTTTTGAGTGTCTTAGCCCCCGTAAGATTTTATTGCTAATTCGAGCAATTTCGAGTTTAGGAATACTATTTAATTTAGACACGAACCACATGAGAATTACTAGAGTGAACAAAGTTATTTGGATACTTGGGGATAATTATTTATTAATCTTTGAGTGATGTAATAATGGGGAACTCTTGAATGTTAATTTCAAAGAAATAAAACTAAAGAACATACAGTGAGCTATCTCCCCATAGCGCAGCTATAGCACAGAAGGGAAGCTAAAAAAATTTAGAAAATGAGTGACCTAAAGTCTTATAGCACAGGGATAGCACCAGTGGAAAAACACTGTACCTGGGCCTATTAATACATGAGCGGGGAAAGAGAATAATAAAAGGATTTCAAGACTAGGGATTTTCTCTCTATCACCCACCCGGTCATAATTTCCAATACACATTTAAGGTGAGTTTTTAAGCGTGTTTTTATGATTATTCCACTTCTTAATCACTCGTTAAAACAAGGTTTTGTATTGGATTCCATAGGTTTTCTTTAAAATCTCAAGAACACCCCAAAAGTTGACCTTCAAGATTTGGTCTTCAAGAGGTAATCTTTCACTCTTAAACCTATAATCATGGATTGTTAGTGAATATATGAGCAAGAAATAAACATTAGCACTTATTGGATGGTGCTTGGAAGCCATAATTAGTTCAACTAGATTATTGGGTATTGTAGAGATTTTTGTAATGAATTAATTAGTAACAATTGGGTGGATGTGAGTTCATTGATGATTGCAATAGTGCTAAAGAAGGCAATTTGTAGACAAAGGATGGTAAAGTATCTCTTATTGGTGGGAAGGTGGGAATGCTGGATGAAGAAATACCATTATTAGAGGTAGTAAAATGCTATGCACTCTAGCTATTTGATAAAATACCTAAATGGCCAAAAATCTGAAAATTTTTACTAATATTGGTCCAATTGAATTATGTTGATGTAGATTGAAATTGTAAGAGTATTTGGAGATTTTAATATCACTAAAGAATTGAATCAAGAAAGCTCGATTCGTGGCGATTTTTGCCTAGGGATTTTCAAGGAAATCATCGGGGTTTGGGCCGTTCGGAGGTGGATACGCACATAATGGAATTTTTGGAGCATTGTTTAGCTTGCTCGGCATTGAATTTGGCTTGTTCGAGGGAAGTAACATCTCTAATCTTGAAGATGAGGGTATGAACCCTGATTATATGTGTTAGGTGAATTGTTTGGAGGTGACGCACATGCTAGGTGACGGGCGTGTGGGCGTGCACCATGTGAATTGTAACTCTATTATTTCTGTGGTACTGTGTAATTACATGATCTTATCTATAACCATGAAATATCTACGTACTAGAGCTATTGAACTGCGATCTATGTTAGAAACTATGTATAGGCTACATGCCTATTCTGTTGAGACCCACTGGGTCATTTCTGCTGTTGAGTTATCTACTTACATTGCATTTACATACTCAGTCATACGCATTCATATGCGTATCATATCTCAGTCTCTGTTACCATTTATTGATACATCATATCATTATTTTTGGGCTTATTCTTTTCATGACACTGAGAGCCCGAGAGACTGTAGAGATTGACGACTGAGTGAGGCCGAGGGCCTGATGGTAAGGATGTTTATGGGATCGGGCTGCACGCCGCAGCATGCCATATTGGCTTTATACATATATATATAGACTTATGCCATGATTGGTTTGTTATAGCACTTGGGCTAAAGGAGCCCCTCCGGAGTCTGTACACATCCCTAGTGGGCGTAGGTACCTACTAAGTTTGAGTGCCGAGCGATTGGGAGGATTGAGTGACTGTGAGGACTGAGTGACTGAGAGGACCGAGTGACTGTGAGAACTGAGTTACTGGGAGGATTGAGTGACTGTGAGGACTGAGTGAATTGATACTCTGAGAGTATGCATATGGTTTTATCACTGAGATACATTGCATTGACATGCACACATGACATACAAGCATAGAGATGTAATTTCCTCATGTTGTACGGTATCAAGTCTTTCATGACTTTTTACACATATTGGCATATGGGCATAGTGATGCATTTTCCACTGGCTATCTGGCAAGGAAATGAAACATCTTATTTATTGTTGAAAGGATTTTTTGAGAAAATTATTGTTTTCAAACTTATATTTTTGGCAACTTCGGTAAATGGCTTGAGTTTTCACTGATACACTTGAAAGGCAGAACTATTTTCAGAAATCGTGATTAAGCTGAGCATTTTATCTCTGAGTTACTTCTTGTATTACTTACTTTACATTGTTATGGACTGTTGTTGGCTATTGGTGTTGATCTCGACCTTTGTTCCATCTCGTCACTACTTTCAACTTAAGTTTAAGTTTGTTACTTATTGAATACATGGGGTCGGTTGTACTTATACTACACTTCTGCACCTTGCGTGCAGATGTTGGTTGGTGATGTTGTTGTGATCGACGGGAGCTGGAATTGAAGGCGTACTTGCATTCAGGTTGTAGCTGCCTCTTGTTCATGGTAGCCTTAGATTTATAAAAAATCTGTTTATGTACATTTCGAATATATGATGTATTTATTTCATACCAGCTTTGTAAATTTTAATCATAGAAGCTCATGATTTGTACTACTAATTCTTAGGGAAAGGTATCAGTTTCAGATATTTTATTTTAATTAATTGCCTTATTAATTTCATTGGAATCGGTTAGTTGTTAATTGGCTTGCCTAGTGGGTTGGGTTAGGTGCCATCACGACTAGTTGGATTTTGGGTCGTGATAGTTTAGGAATCACCTATGTAAGTGTGAAGTAAGCGGCTTCAAGGAGAATTCAGTTAGGCTAGTTCTCTAAGCACTTATGAACCAAGCGGTGTTCATGGCTTAAACGAACACAACAATAAGAACCAAAGACGGTTAAGTTTGTGTGACTTATGATTAAATCGCGATCCTGTAATGAAGACAGTACTCGAAGAATTTCTTCGGAGAATGCTACTTCAACTACAGCAGCAAGGGCGAAATAGCCCCGTCTATCATGACTTTCTCCGCTATTTTCGGAATTGGGGAGACTAGGTGAGGGGTGAACCTTCTGTCTGATTCAATCTGATGCTTTCAAATCCGCTTAAAGAGTACTTTGGTGTCACTTAGTATAGGGAAGTGTCCCTTTTTGTTGTCTTCGTCCATCTTTTTTTCTCCCATGCTTTCCGTTGGTCAACAACCAACCAAAGTGCTCTATACTTCTTCACTACTCGTACAGGCTTGACGGAGTTAAGCTGTATTGAGGGAATCGTTTTGTCTCAATCAATCAAGAATGCCTCAACTGGATAAATTCACTTATTTCACACNATGAGCTGTTCGATATCAAAGTTTTAGAGTTAAAAGCGAATCTTCAGGATCAACTTTTTTATCTCTTTCTCAATGAACCGGACAGCGAATTTCTTCCGATTTTACGCGAATCCCCTTTTAGGGAACAAGGCTTAAGGCCAGAAATCCTAGAGTATATAATTCTGCAGTTAGACAGAGCCGGTCTGACCGATCCGCATCCCCGCGATCCTGTAATGAAGACAGTACTCGAAGAATTTCTTCGGAGAATGCTACTTCAACTACAGCAGCAAGGGCGAAATAGCCCCGTCTATCATGACTTTCTCCGCTATTTTCGGAATTGGGGAGACTAGAGGTATACACCAAAGCTCGACGGTGCAAAGATATCAAATCTACTGATTGAGCGAGTATATCCGACATAAGTTCACTATGAAAAGTTTAAAGGGAAACTTACTTATCCACATGCTATTAATCCTTACTTGCGAATCACACAGTTTTTATTCATGTTTTCATTATATAGCCATTCCACATTCATGTGAGGGATTGTTAGGTTTCATGAATGGGTGTGATGGGAAATGGAAGAGATACCTTTTGAATTGTACCTCTTTATCTCACCCTTTCATTGTCTATAAATTTAGAGGCTTAGTGGGCGTTTGGACATAAGAATTGTAAAATTCTAAAAACAAAGTGAAAACAGTTATCAAGTGAAAATGATATTTGAAAATTAGAGTTGTGTTTGGACATGAATATAATTTTGAGTTGTTTTTGAATTTGTATGAGTGATCTGAGTGAAAATTTTGAAAAATAATTTTTTGGAGTTTTTCAAAATTTTAAAAAATTCCAAAATTCATTTTCAAGTGAAAATTGCAAATTTTATGGCCAAACAGTGATTTTGAAAAAAGTAAAAAAATTTCGAAAAAGAGTAAAAAAATTCTTATGTCCAGAAGGGCTCTTAGTCTCAATTTTCAGACATGGAAAATCTGAAAATTCCTCCTCTCTTTTTTACATTGTTGCATTATATTTCAAAAAAAATTAAGTGTCAAGTGTGATTTTCTCCGTTTGTAGAGTTCGATGAAGTTCTATGATTTGAAGTGCCGTTATCACAGAATAGTTATTCCGTTCTATCATGGGAGGAATTAATCTGTACACCTTGGACAATAATGATGGGATTAAATTCCTTAAGTACACACAAAAAACTGTGGGCTTGGAATTAGTTTCACATTTTCTGTTTAAAGTTCTATTTTTCTGATTTTCTATTTCTGGAATACTGGTTTTCTAACTTGTTACACAAAAATGGTACTCGATGCATACCATGGTCAGTACGAGTAATTGAAACCTTATATACCCGTTCTCCGATGCCGCGTGGTTGATTTAAAGTGGTTAAACTTGCAAAAGTTTAGAAACTACGGGTATAACGTAATTGGTGTGTGTGTTTGGGGGGGAGGGGGTCCTGAAATCGGCTATATGTGCGCTTCCCCATTTGGTTAGTAGTATATTGTTTTGGGTAAGAACAGAACCACTGTAATTTGCAAGTGGGTTTGTTTACCCGAAAAATCCGATAATGTTAAATTTATGTATGGTTCTAACAATACGTGATACCCTTTGATACAAATCGTATAGAGAGATAGCAATACGAATATTATTGACTATGAGAATGGGAATAATGAACAGAAAGAATGAATAAAATGAAGTAAAACAAGCACAAGGAGATATACTTTATTTTAGTATATTCAGTATATCCATAGCTTACAAGGATCCCCCATTTATAGTAGAGGGTCATTACTTTATTTATAACAAAAAATAATAAAATAAAGCATATAGTGGAGGCCCCATGATGATTTGTCTCTTCCTCGATTCCCGCCAAGATTCTCTCTCTTGGTGCGGTTGCAACGGCTCTTGTCTGTGAGCTCGATACTAGCTCGAACTTGTTACTTGGTCGAGCCCTTCGGTCTTGGCTCGAGTTCGACCTTCGGGATGGGCATCGCGTATTTCCGACCTCGAAGCAATGTCTTGCGGGTCGATTTGGTCACGGGCTCGATAAGATTATCGAGCCGACTCCTCGAGCAGCCTTCGGACTCGAGGCTCGTTGGTACTGTCTTCGGAGCTCACTCCCAAAATCTCACTCCGATTTCTTACCACTTGAACTTGATCGAATGTAGGAAGGCCGAAATCTATTTCGATCATATACAGATAGTCCCCTCATTTCTCATGAAGGATGCGGTGAGAATCGATATGATTTTTGACGGTTCGATCGGGTTATAAGCTGACGTTTTAACAGGGATCGATTATGACGTATGTGATAGTTGTCCCATCGATTTAGTCTTTCAAGGTATTTAATGCTTGTCAGATGGCGGTCGCCCACCTCTGATATTGAACCGTCATGATACGAGCATATAAATAACCCTTCCATCTAACATTTACCACTTTTACGCATTCACTCTTCCAAATCTTCTTATCTTTTCTCTCTATTTCGTCACTTGTAGAGCCATCTACACTAGAGTTTTAGTGTCATCAATTTTTCACTTTCCTTTGCATTTCTTCCTCTCATATCAATGGCCAAAACTTCGAAAACTGTATCTCAGAAGGAGAAAGCTTCTTCTTCACGGCCTTCCGGCGACAAGGCGCCAGTGGAGCCGTCCACCTATGACTATGTTCCCAGCCCGTGTACTCTGAAGATCGATTTTAAGGTTGAGAATCCTTCATTTGTTCGATGCGAGCACGTGTCGATGTACATGTGCTCTATAACAGAGGGTCATCTCAAGGCCATTAGGAAAGACTGCAACTGGGGTTCCGAGGTTGTGCTGCAAATTCCATCCCCCGAAGAGAGCGTCATCACCCATGTGGAGAGGTTTTTAAGTGTTTACACTTATCCCTTCACATTGGGTCCCGTCGACCCGGTGATCATTGATTTTTGCAAAAGATATCAGGTCACCCTCGGTCAAATTCATCCCTCTCTATAGCGTATAGTAATCCTACTTTGCTTCTTCTCCATCAAAGCCAGGGGGCTGGAGTTTTCCCTAAATCACCTCATACGATTGTATCCGCCTCAAATCTTTCGAGGACTAATCAGACTTCATCGTCGGGCATCGAAGGCTTTGATGTTGATCATCGACGAAGACAAGGATCGGGGTTGGATGGGCCGTTATATTCGTGTGAGGACCCATGACCTTATTTCGGAAGAGAAGATGTCGTTCCCTGAGGAATGGAATTTCGACCGTAAGTGGTTCTCATAAGACATTGCTTTTCATATCTTTTCCTGATTTTTTCTGATGTCTTTCTCTGATATACAGCTGCCCCTTGGATGCCACAAGCGGTACCCGACCTCGAGGATTGGGTTCGGAAATTAGCCTCGACTTTCTCTTATGCCGAACGCACTTGGCTTGATTTGGCAAAAGGTAGATGGGAGGCCAAGAATCATGGTAAGATTTTACTTCTCGTTTCCTTCGAAGGGTTCTTTATGCTCCATTCGTTACCGATTTTCTTTCATGCAGGTGTAACCAAAAATGCCGCTTTGAGGCCTTCGAGCAGTGAAGAAGGAACCAAGTCCCCGTTCCTGAAACTGGAGAAAGATAAGAAGCAAAAAGTTACCTCTCTGTCAGAGGACCCCAAGCCCAAAACTCGAAGGGTGAGGAGGAAGGCAATTGCTCTTCTGATTGACTCGGTCCAACGACTGAGAGAAGAAGAAGAAGAAGAAAAAGAAGAAGAAGAAGAAGAAGAAGAAGAAGAAGAAGAAGAAGAAGAAGAAGAAGAAGAAGAAGAAGGCGGTGCCTCAGCTTTGGTAATCTGATCTTCGAAAGCTATCGAGGTCACCAGAGATCCTGAGCCGATGGTGGCTGTACCGGTCAGGGTCGGTCCCGGAATCTCGAGTCTTGATTAGAGCGCCCCAAGTGATTCGCTTGGGGATATGACAGTGGGTCATTCGCCTTCCCTTCCAACCTTTTCTGAGGAGGCGTTAAAGGAAGCTCGAGAATTGAAGACCCCTGATATGGGCGCAGGCTCTAGTGTAAGGGATCCCTTTCGGGATTGCTTTACTGGAGTCGATGATGCTTACGATATTGATGATGCTTCTCTTCTACTAGAAGAGGCCCAACGTTTCATTACTCGGGTAATGATTTTACTATACTTGTTTTCTTTGTTCTTTTCCGAACTTGACTTGTGTTCTTTCCCTAGTGTGCAGGCCATTATTAGGTTTCGAGTCGACCTTAGCCAGTGTGAGGTCGAGCTTCAGAAGGTCTCGGGGGAGAGAGACGCCCTGTGGGTTCTTTGCAGCCAAAAGGACGAGGCTATAAAGGACCTCCAAGCAGATTTGGCTAAGGCTCATGAAGAAGAGGCCGAACGCGATAAGCAGGTGAGCCTCATTCTGTTACAGTATGGGTTTGACTCAATTGTGGAAGTTAACCCTTCGTTGTCTCAGCTGCAGCAAAAGGTTGAAAAGATCGGGTTACTTCGGGAAGAAGCTGATCAAATCAAAGCTGAATGTAATCGGTGGAAGGAGACTATCGACCACCTGGATGCGAAAAAAGAGACCATTTTGACAAACTTATTATCGGCCGATGTTCAGCTTCGAAATGTCAATCAAAAGGGTTCGGCTCAAGCTAAGAGGATCGAGGAGCTTGAAGCACGGCTTGCTGAGGCCAAGGCGGAGGTTGAGTCATCAAAAATCTTGGCGGATAAGTCCATTGCCATGTATCGAGCTGATGCCGAGGCTGCTTAGATAGAGGCATGAGAGGCGGCGGATACTGCCGACACTCGGGCATATTGGGTTGCCGAACTAGCTAAATGTAGGTCTCGGAAGGAGACCCTCAAGGAGATACACGCTCGCGATTTCGACCTTACTGAAGAAATAAAAAGGCTAAAGAGCTCGAAGCTGAAGCTGAAGCCTTGGCTTCTGATGGCGATGATAATGATAATGACGGTAGCAAGGGCGGATCCGAGGATGGGGAAGAGCCTAACAGAGAAGCAAACGCCCCTGGGGATGATCAGGAAGCTTAGTTCTTAATCTTTTACATTTATAATCAATCATGTAGATAATTTTGTATATAGACAACTTGGCCGACTTGTGAAGACATTATACGTGCCTTACAAATGTTTTCACAAGGATCTTAACAATCTAATCAAATTTGGACTTCGTAGTCTCTATGATTGATTGTTTTTTCAGACTCGAAGTGACGTAGCCCTTAGGCTTACTAGTTGAGTCAATGATTCGAACTCAAAGAAATATAACCCGTAGGCATAATGGTTGAGTTAGTGCTCGCTTGAACTTGAAATGAAAGTAGCCCATAGGCTTTAGTCGTCAAGTGAATTATTCGAACTCAAAGTAATGTAGCCCGTAGGCGTAATGGTTGAGTGAGTGCTTGCTCGAACTCGAAAAAGCAGACCGTAGGCATAATGGTCGAGTGAGTGCTCGCTCAAACTCGAAATAAAATTAGCCCGTAGGCTTAGTCGCTGAGTGAATGATTCGAACTCGAAGTAATGTAACCCTTAGGAGTAATGGTCGAGTGAGTGCTCGCTCGAACTCGAAATGAAAGCAGCCCGTAGGCTCAGGCGTCGAGTGAATGATTCGAACTCGAAGTAATGTAGCCCGTAGGCATAATGGTCAAGTGAGTGCTTGCTCGAACCCGAAATAGATGTAGCCCGTAGGCTTAGTCATCGAGTGAATGATTCGAGGTCGAAGTAATGTAACCCGCAGGTGTAATGGTCGAGTGAGTGCTTGTTCGAACTCGAAATAAAAGTAGCCCATAGGCGTTAGTCGTCGAGTGAATGATTCGAACTCGAAGTAATGTAGCCCGTGGGCGTAATGGTCGAGTGAGTACTTGCTCGAATTCGAAATAAAAGTAGCCCGTAGGCGTAATGGTCGAGTTTATCTTAATTATGATTGCATAATAAATCTCCAAATAGAGGAATGTTTCTTGGATATAAGATATCGGTGAAGAGGAAGACTTTCTTTGTAAATCATTATACATGTGTTCATGTTTCGCGTCTGGGTTCGGGCCAACTACATGAGCATGGTTCGTTTTGACCATTTTAGCTCTTACAACTTTTCCTACTGGAACCTCGTTGTTGCGAAATAACTTTCTTGCATCAAAACTTGATATATTTGAGGGCTAATCCCCCCCAGTATTCAAGATCAATTTTACAGAGGCCTCGAATACTTGTTGTAAGTGCAGCATGATCATTGGTAGCCGCATTAAAAACCTTGTCGAAAAACCCATTTGGGATAAAACCGGTCTAAGGGAAAAAGAGTGCAACGCATGCTTTCCATCTTGGCTCTTGTTCGGACTTCTGCATGGGTCAGTTTTGAAATGTAAATGAATATGGAAGGGTCAGATCTTAGCATTTGTATCATTTTAGATGTGACACATTCCAACTGCTTGATAGTTGTTTGCCGTTTATAATGCCGATCTTATACGATCCCTTTCCGACATTCTTGAGAACCTGATATGGTCCTTCCCAATTTGGTCCTAGTTTTCCTGCATTCGGAGTTTGGGTATTGATGGTGACTTTTCTTAACACTAAGTCCCCAAGCTTGAAATGGCGGAGCTTGGTTCATCGATTATAATATCTTTCGATTCGCTGCTTTTGGGCAGCCAATCGGACGAGAGCAGCTTCTCGTCTTTCATCTGATAATTTGAGGTTGTTATTCATAGCCTCATTATTTGATTCTTCCATCGTGAATCAAAATCCGGTACTGGGTTCACCGACTTCGACTGGTATCAATGCTTTGGACCCATACACTAAGGAGAATGGGGTCACCCCCGTACTGGATTTTGATGTTGTCCGATACGCCCAAAGGACTTCGGGCAGAATTTCTCTCCATTTTCCTTTAGCGTCGTTCAACCTCTTCTTTTGGTTTTGAATGATAGTTTTATTCGTTGATTTGGCTTGTCCGTTCCCACTGGGGTGGTATGGTGTTAATAGTATCCTTCTTATTTTGTGATCTTCGAGGAATTTTGTTACCTTGCTGCCAACGAATTGTTTCCCATTGTCACATACTATTTCGGCAGGTATCCCGAATCGGCATACAATATGATCCAAAATAAAGTCTATAACTTCGTTCTCTCATATTTTCTCGAATGCCTGCGCTTCAACCCATTTAGAAAAATAGTCAGTCATAAATAAAATGAATTTGGCTTTACCTGGGGTCGATAGCAGAGGGCCAACGATATCCATTCCCCATTTCATGAACGACCATGGGGATAGGACTGAGTGAAGTTGTTCTCCGGGTTGATGGATCATTGGCGCAAACCTTTGACACTTGTCACATTTACGAACAAATTCCTTTGCATCTTTGCCCATATCGATCCAATAATACCCTACTCTGATTATTTTTTGAACTAATGTATCGGCACCGGAGTGATTCCCATAAGTGTCCTCGTGCACTTCCCGTAGGATGTAATCGGTATCTCCCAAACCCAAGCATACTGCCAATGGTCCATAGAATGTCCTTCGATATAGCATTCCATCTGAAGCTAACGTGAATTGAGCAGCTTTAGTCCGTAGGGCCCTAGAATCTTTAGGGTTCGGTGGGAGCTTTCCGCTCTTTAAGTATTCAATATACTTATTTCTCCAAATCCTAGGTTAAGCTAGTAGAATTTATCTCGGCATGACCTTCTTCGATTACCGATCTCGAAAGTTGAACGACAGTCCCCGAGCTCAAGTCATCTACCTTGACCGACGATCCCAAATTCGCAAGTGCATCGGCCTCTTTGTTTTGTTCTCGTGGAACGTGCCGTAAAGTCCACTGTTTGAAATGGTGCAAAGTGACAAGCAGTTTGTCTAAATACCTTTGCATTCTACCTTCTTCAACTTCAAAAGTTTTGTTTACTTGACTCACCACCAGCAAAGAGTCACAATTGGCTTCAATGACTTCTGCTCTCAAGTTTTTAGCTAGCTCGAGACCTGCAATCATGGCTTCATACTCGGCCTCGTTGTTAGTCAACCTGGTAGTTTTAATAGATTGCCTAATAGTGTTACCCGTGGGTGATTTCAAAACTATGCCTAGCCCGGACCCCATCATATTCGAAGCCCCATCCGCAAAAAGGATCCATACCCCCGACGATGTACCCGATTTCAAGAGGAGTTCTTGTTTAACTTCGAGTACGAGTGTTGGCGTGAAGTCGGCCACGAAGTCTGCTAAAATTTGAGACTTGATGGCCGTACAGTATTGAGATTTGATATCGTACCCACTGAGTTTGACGGCCCATTTGGCCAATTGGCCTGATAGTTCGGGCTTGTGCAAAATATTACGAAGTGGGTAAGTGGTCAATACGCATATGGGGTGACATTGAAAATACGATCTTAACTTTATAGAGGTGCTTATCAGTGCAAGTGTCAATGTTTCTAGGTGCGGATATCTAGTTTCCGCTTCCCTTAAGGTCCGACTTATATAATAAACGAAAAATTACGTACCTTGCTCTTCTCGAGCCAGGATACCGCTTACGGCGATTTTCGATACTGTCAAGTACAAGCAAAGTTTTTCATCTATTTTTGGAGTGTGAAGTAGTGGTGGGCTCGATAGATATCGTTTTAATTCCTCTAATGCTTATTGGCGTTCCGAGGTCCAAGCAAAAGTGTTCTTCTTTTTGAGTAGAGAGAAAAATTTGTGACTTCGATCTGATGATCTCAAAATGAATTGGCCTAAGGCTCTAATCCTTCCCGTTAGCCTTTGTACAGCTTTCACGCTGTCCACGATGGTGATATCTTCGATGGCCTTGATTTTATCGGGGTTAATCTCGATTCTCCGATTTGACACCATGAAGCCGAGGAACTTGCCCAAACCGACCCCGAAAGTATATTTTTCGGGGTTAAGCTTCATTTTGTATTTCCTCAAAATCTCGAACGTTTCCTACAAATGGGTCAAATGGCCCTCTGCGCGCAGGGACTTAACTAGCATGCCATCAATATAAACTTCCATTGAGTTACCTATTTGTTCTTCAAACATTTTATTTACTAGGCGTTGGTAAGTAGCCCCTGCATATTTTAGCCCGAAGGGCATCACATTATAACAATATGTTCCATATTTGGTGACAAATGAAGTCTTTTCCTGGTCCTCCGGGTTCATCTGGATTTGATTATACTCGGAATAGACATCGAGAAAAGTGAGGATCTCGTGGCCGGCCGTGACATGATCATGCGATCGATGTTGGGCAGCGGAAAGGAATCTTTGGGGCATGCTTTGTTCAAATCCTTATAGTTCACACACATTCTAAGTTTGTTCCCTTTGTTAGGCACTACAACTACGTTGGCTAAATATTCGGGATATTTCACCTCCCGGATGGACCCTTTCTTGAGAAGTTTGGTTACCTCATCCTTTATGAATGCATGCTTTTCCTCTGACTGGGGTTTTCTCTTTTGCTTCACTGGTCTGAACCTAGGGTCCAAGCTTAGCCGATGAGTTGTTATGTCCGGTGGGATCCCTGTTATATCTAAATGGGACCAGGCAAAACAATCAATGTTATCGATAAGAAATTGAACAAGTTTCTTCCTGAGCTCGGGACTCAACCCCGTTCCCAAGTATACCTTTCGCTCGGGCCAGTGCTCGATTAGTCTGATTTTCTCTAATTCCTTAATTGTTGATTTGGTGGCGTCGGAGTCATCGGGAACCATGAAAGATCGAGGGACCCTTTGACCATCATCTTCTTCGATCTTCTGGTTATCTGACTAGGTCGAAGTCGATATCTGTGATTTCTATTTGGTGTCCCGTTCTCCTTCTGAGCTCGATCCCTTTATCGGCGAAGGCAAGGATATTGATTTCGCTTCCTCGACGAAGAACATTTCTTTTGCGGCCAGTTGTTCTCCGTACACTGTTTTGACACCTCTCAATATTGGGAATTGAGGACCTGATGTAGGGTCGAAGGTACAGCTCTCATGTTGTGGATCCATGGCCTTCCGAAAAGGGCGTTGTATCTCATGTCGCCTTTGATCACGTGAAACATCATTTCTTGGATGGTTCTAGTCATGTTTATTGGTAGGATTATCTCGCCTTTGGTGGTTTCACATGCTATATTGAATCCATTTAAAACCAGAGTTGCGGGTACGATCTGGTCCTGCAGGCCGAGCTGTTCTACGACCTTCAATCTGATGATGTTCGCCGAGCTACCTGGATCGATTAACACACGCTTAATTTTAGTTTTATTCATGAGCACTGATATTACTAGTGCATCATTATGAGGTTGGATGACTCCCTCTACATCTTCATCATCGAAGGACAAAGTCCCTATGGGTGCGTAATCTTGAGTCCGAGATCGCTTTTCCCTCACAATCGATGTTTTAGTGCATTTAAGTATTGGTCCCTGAGGGGTATCGGCGACTCCGATGATCATGTGAATGACGTGCTACGGTTCTTCTTGCTCGTTTTGCTTGCCGAAATCCCTGTTTTTAAAATGGTTCTTCGCCCTATCACTCAGAAATTCTCGAAGGTACCCTTTGTTAAATAAGCGGGCTACTTCCTTTCTTAGTTGCCTGTAATCTTCCGTTCTATGACCATGGGTGCCATGATATTCACACATTTGATTGGGATTCCTTTGGGCAGGATCGGTCTGCATGGGTCGAGGCCACTTAGTGTCTTTGATGCGTTCGATAGCCGACACGATGGCGGATACACCAACGCTGAAGTTATACTCTAATAACCGAGGTGCTTCTATAGGATCGGCATATTTATCAAAGCCGCTCTTGCTCATAAGTCCCCGAGAATTTTGCCCTCGATCAATCCTTCGATTGTTCCGAACTTCATTGCGTGTTGAACCGTTGTTCATCCGATCTGCGACGTACTGTTGATATCGGTCTCAGTTCGACCTTTCTTCTCATTCGATCTCCCTTTGGTTTTTAGTAGCTGTCCTGTTCTGATGCACGGGTCCATACGGAGCTCCAAAATGGTCATCTTCAACCCTAATTTTTGATTGATATCGGTTGTGTATATCTGCCCAAGTTATTGCTAGATACTCGATCAAATTTTGCTTCAGCCGACGTGATGTTGTCGGACTTAGCTCGTTCAACCCTTGGGTGAAAGATTGCACGGCCCAATCGTCTGTGACTGATGGCAATTCCATGCGTTCCATTTGAAATCGGGATACGAATTCCCTTAGCATTTCATTACCCTTTTGCTTTACTTTGAAGAGGTCCAATTTCCTTGTTGCAACCTTTATGGCACCAGCATGTGCCTTTACGAATGAATCTGCTAACATGGCAAAAGAATTGATGGAATTTGGCGGTAAATTGTGATACCAGATCATTGCTCCCTTCGAGAGGGTCTCCCCGAACTTTTTCATCAACACGGATTCGATCTCATCGTCCTCCAAACCGTTACCTTTGATGGCACATGTGTAAGAGGTGACATGTTCGTTAGGATCGGTCGTACCATTATATTTGGGAATTTTGGGCATACGGAATTTTTTGGGGATTGGTTTTGGGGCCGCATTCGAGGGAAAAGGCTTTTGTATGAATTTTTTTGAATAAATCCCTTTTATCATTGGTGGAGCTCCCGGGATTTGATTGACCCTGGCATTGTATGTTTCCACTCTCTTGTCGTTGGCTTCGACTAATTTTGTGAGTTCCTCGAGCAATTTAGTAATTTCGGGAGTGGTCCCCGATTCTTGCTCGTTTGATTTCACTATGGCGGGCTCCGTTCTGGGGGTGATTTCTCGAAGCAGATTGGGATCCGGTCTGCTTTGTATATGAGTTTGGCTTTGTAACTAGGCTATCGCTACTTGTTGGGCTTGTAGAATCTCGAAGATCATATGTAAGCTGGCTCTAATTTCCCCCGTGTTATGGGTGTCTCGGGCTACGGATCGAGTACCGCCCTGAATGTTTTTTTTCGGTTTGGAGCGTTGATTCGCCTCCAGAGCTATTTGTGAATTGACATCTAATGTTACTTCGGCTCGAATTTCGGGTACTTCGATTCGAGCCTCAGTGCCATCGTCAAGTGGCCTTCCGCCCCCGGGTGCCAAGTTGTTGGTTTTATCTTGAAGGCCGGCTTCGTGGTCGACAGGTAAAGCCATTACTGATTTGAAGTTTGTAAACTGGTGTGTACTGCAGATTTATATCAAATAATCACTGTTATCCTTAGCCCCACGGTGGGCGCCAAACTGTTTACCCGAAAAATCAGATAACATTAAATTTATGTATGGTTCTAAGGATACATGATACCCTTTGATACAAATCGTATAGAGAGATAGCAATACGAATATTCTTGACTATGAGAATGAGAATAATGAACAGAAAGAATTAATAAAATGAAGTAAAACAAGCACAAGGAGATATCTTTTGTTCCAGTATATCTTTTATAATAGAGGGTCATTACTTTATTTATAACAAAAAATAATAAAATAAAGCATATAGTGGAGGACTCATGATGATTTGTCTCTTCCTCGATTCCCGCCAAGATTCTCTCTCTTTGTGCGGTTGCAACGGCTCTTGTCTGTGAGCTCGATACTGGCTTGAACTTGTTACTGGGTCGAGCCCTTCGGTCTTGGCTCGAGTTCGACCTTCGGGATGGGCGTCGTGCATTTGCGACCTCGAAGCAATGCCTTGCGGGTTGATTTGGTCACGGGCTCGATAAGATTATCGAGCCGACTCCTCGAGCAGCCTTCGGACTCGAGGCTCGTTAGTACTGTCTTTGGATCTCACTCCCAAACTCCCACTCTGATTTCTTACCACTTGAACTCGATCAAACGTAGGAAGGCCAAAATCTATTTCGACCATATACAGGGTTAAAGAGTGGATTTATGTACTAGTCCTAAGCACAAGGCCCGCAGTTTAATTTTATTCTATGCCCATTTTGTCTTTAATTAGGGGATTATACCATCACACCGCTTTATAACAATATCCTCATATAAAAATACTTCACTATAAAAATCAAGTTTTTTACGGAACCAATTTTCATTTTATGTTATAATATATGTTCTCTATAACAACACTTCGCTATAACATCCAAATATATTCCGAACAAACGAGGTTGTTATAGAGAGGTTTGATTGTATCTCGAAAATGAATTTCTATTTTTGGTTTTTCTTTTTAGTTACTTTCGATTGTCTCGTGTAGATCTCGCATGATGCAGCCGACTTTAAGAAATATATAATAAATCAAGACAAATTAGATTAGTGTTATAAAATAAAGACTATAAAGTAAAGATAAGTATAGAGAGGAACTGATATATTATTCAAACTTCAAACTTATGTTCATAATGAACTGAAATCTCCTCTATTTATAGAAGAAAGGAAACTGTTGTGTAAGCTACTACTGCAAGCTGTTGTGTAAGCTGCTTGTAAGTTGCTTGTAAGCTGCTGTGTAAGCTGCTACTGCAATCTGCTGTGTAAGCTGCTTGTCAGTTGCTTGTAAGCTGCTACTGTACCAGATATACATAAACTTCTACCGGGGATAATTTTTATCCATAACGGAGTACCAAAATGATAAGCTTCTTCAAGAGGCTTATTTTCAATAGAGTACTAAATAGATAAACATATTTACGGCGGAGTCTCATATGGATAAGCTTCTTCGGGAAGCTTATTTACAACGGAGTAATAATGAACGTTCATAATATAATATATTTATAACACTCCCCCTTGGATGTTCATTAAAAGATAATGTGCCTCATTAAAACCTTACTAGGAAAAATTCCGTGGGAAAAACAATCCCAGTGAAGGGAAAAGAGTACATATATTTAGTAATACGCATTGCTAGCGGCTTCATTAAAATCTTATAAGGAAAACCCTGTGGGAAAAAATCTTAGTAAGGAAAAAAAGAGTACATCGCGTATTTTACTCCCCCTGATGAAAATCTTGTTTTAAATATTTGAGTCTCTGCATTCCAATCTTGTATACCATCTTCTCAAAAGTTGAAGTTGGCAAAGATTTAGTGAATAAATCTGTCGGATTGTCACTTGAACGGATTTGTTGCACATCAATGTCACTATTTTTCTGAAGATCATGTGTGTAGAATAATTTTGGTGAAATGTGCTTCGTTTTATCTCCTTTTATAAATCCTCCCTTCAATTGGGCTATGCATGCA
>AWOL01S0035219.1:31311-76964 GCA_000715115.1 Nicotiana otophora
GATATATGGTAGTTTATAGATTGTGGGTTAAAGAGTTTTTCCAATTAAAGTGATTAATTTGAGTATGGATTATTTTATTTACAGAGTCGCCACTTGGAATTGAGTTTTTTGGTGTTCCAAGTCACCTTTTATTTGAATCCCTAGTCAAAGGAAGGTTTGACTCTATTATTATTGGTCTGCGAAAATAATATCCGGATAAGAAATTTTTTTGACCGGGGAGAAGGTGTAAGGTATTCTCCGAGTCCCGTAGTTCTAGAACGGTCGCTTTATTGACTATATTTGACTTATATTATTTTTGAACAAACTGTGTTTTAATAGATTTTCATGTTTTACCTATCCGATTTTAATGCTTGATTATTCAAGAATGTTTTGAATAATAAGATGTCATAACCACACTACGCAAGTGAATGCGTGATCGAGACGAAATTTATTAATTTCTTATAACAGCGCTACGCAAGCGAATCCGCAGTCATGACAAAGGATTATTAGCACGCTATTACTTTTGAAAAATATTTACTACATTTGTCCTTTGAGAAAACAAATTGACCAGCATACGAATCAAAATAGACGTTTTTGTATTGTATTGGACCTCTACAGAACTTATCTTATTTGGCCCAAATCTTTTATTTGAAACTAGACCCCACAACTCATCAAACTTGGTCCCAAACAAATAGAAGCTAAAGCAGTAAACTCTTAGCCTAAATTCTTTAACAATGTGCCCGAAATTCCTCTTCCCAGAGCGTGCTACGTTAATGCAATGTGGTGATAGAAATATTTTCACAAATAAATACCAATATCAACATGATTCCACAATAGAACAACATAGAGATAAAAAGTAATATAGGCATTGAACTAAAGATATTAACACGAGAACGAGAATAAAACTTCATTCAAGAACAAGATCCATAATATAGAAAATCAATGCCAACATTTATCAAGATTAAGAAAAGGAATGAACCTCAAAGTTTTGAATCTGAACTTTCAATATTTTACAGTTCTGAAATCCAAAAGCGAACCAGACCATTAATGACCCACCTCTTGAACTCAGCGGACTCGGCTCGGACCTCAACTCGACTCAGAAATTTTAGCTATTTTTTAATGGTATTTTGGTGGTGAGAATCTCGGTTTAAATGGTGTTTTGGGGGCTGTTTCAGCTAGGTTTATCAGTTGATTTTTGGCAGCATCTTTTAGAGTATTTTGGACTGTTTTAGAGCGGTTTCGGCAGCGGGTTAAAATAGATTTTTGCTGGCTTTTGGGGGTTATTTTTAGGGCTGATTCGGGCAATTTCTCGGGCGCGTTTAGCAAAGATTCATTGCTGGTTTTTTGTTGTTGATGGGTGATGTTTTTGGGACTGTTTTCAGCATGGTTTTGGATTGGTTTTTGCTGGAATTTCGCTAGTATTTCAGTAGTATTTTGGGGTCATTTTTGGTGGAAGCATAGTGTGTTTTTAAGGGAGAAAAACAGAGGTGTTTGGATGGTGTTGAAGCTGCTGATTTAGTGGAGGAGACGGGGCTGTTTAGCAGAGCTTTTTGGGTTAAAGATGGTGATGGGGATGAAGAAGAAAAGAAAAAAAAAAGAAAGGGATGTAGCTGCCTCCTTCTTTCGTGTGTCCATGTGTGTACGCGAACAGAGTGTGGATATAGAGGTTGTGAGTGGGAAACAAAGAGTGGGGGACATGAGTGAGAAAGTAGAGTGGGACACGCGTGAGGAAAATATGAGCGGGAAAGGTGGAGTGAGAAATGAGGTATCGGTGAAATAAGTTGGGAAACATTCAAGCATGGTAAATAATTAGGTGCTCACAGCATGCCCCTCTTTGCTTGGAAACATAAAGAGTTTTCAGGCAAAGAAAAGATGAGCGATATGACTAATATTTGGCCATACCATTATTCAAAAGGGAAGAGATAAGAGAAAAGAGTGCAACCGAGTCCTGATTTTGCACAAACTACATATCTAGGGTTATAAGGGAACTAAGCCACGTGTAGTTCAAGGCAAAGGATGGAATGCTGAGTTGGAGAGTCGAATGAGGTTCCGTCGAGGCTCCGGTCTGTAGTCATGTTATTATATCAAAATCAAAAGAAACTAAACAAGCCTATCAGCTATGAGTTATAAGATTCCTATCTATAAGTCTTCTGAAACTTGATCTTGAATCTTGAATGGAGAATCATGCAGACTTTTGATTTGAACCTTGATGCTTGCTAGCTGCAGGTGCTAGTTCATTCTTCTACGGCTTCTTCTAATCAAAACGAGAAATGCAATGCTCGTGACTTCAGTCATGTCTCGAGCAATCCACATCTTTTCATCCACTTTTGCATTTTGGATTCATTTCTTTTTTATTTTCTTTTATTTATTCTGGATTGAGAATTCTTCTTTTGGTCATCTCGAACCCTATGCCTCGAGATAAAAACCTGTTCAGACACCAAAACAAACAAATGAACAAAGTGTTTCTACCCCAATTTTCACTATGAAAATTTCGTGAGTTATTGTAACACAATTCTAAACTACTTCTTTATTAAAAGTACTAAAGTGTCGGGAATGGTGTACCCTGGGAAAAAATGAAGATGATTTTTTTTTTGGGAATGGTGTACCCTATATTAATAAAGATATCAGGGAATGGTGTACCCTATATTAATAAAGATATCAGGGAGTGGTGTACCCTGCATTTAAGCTCAAATCAACTAGGGAGTGGTATACCCTATGTTACTAAAAGGAAATGTAACCAGAGGTTGGCACCTTGTATTACTGAAAAGAAAATATAACCAGGGGTTAGCACCCTGTATTACTGAGAGGAAATGTAACTAGGGGTTGGCACCTTGTATTAATGAGAAGGAAATGTAACCAGGGGTTGGCACACTGTATTACTGAAAACGAAATATATCTAGGGGTTGGTGCCACGTATTGTTGATATGAAATGTAACCAGGAGTTGGCACCTTGTATTACTGAAAAGAAAATGTAACCAGGGGTTGGCACCCTGTATTACTGAAAAGGAAATGTAACCTGGGGTTGGTGCCTTATATTATTGAAAAGGAAATGTAAACAGAGGTTGGTGCCCTGTATTAGTGAAAAGAAAGTGTAACCAGGGGTTGGCACCCTGTATTATTGAGGGGAAATGTAACCAGGGGTGGCACCCTTTATTACTGAGAGGGAAATGTAACCAGGGGTTGGCGCCCTGTATTACTGAAAAGGAAATGTAACTAGGGGTTGGTGCCCTATATTACTGAAAAGGAAATATAACTAGGGGATGGTGCCATGTATTACGAAAAAGGAAATGTAACCACGGGATGGTGCCCTGTATTACGGAAAAAGAAACGTAATCAGGGGTTGGCGCCCTGTATTACTGAAAAGGAAATATAACCAAGGGTTGGTGCCCTATATTACTGAAAAGGAAATGTAACCAGGGGATGGTACCCTGTATTACGGAAAAAGAAATGTAACCAGAGGTTGGTGCCCTGTATTACTGAAAAGGAAATGTAACCAAGGGTTGATGCCATGTATTACTGAAAAGAAAATGTAACTAGGGGTTGGTGCCATGTATTACTGAAAAAGGAAATGTAATTAGGGGTTGGTGCCCTATATTACAGAAAAAGGAAATTTAACCAAAGGTTAGTGTCATGTACCACTGATAAAATACCGAATTCCCTGGGCAAAAAGGTTCTACCTGGGTTAAACTATGAAAAGCAAGCTTGGTTGAAGAGTACTTCTACCCGAAACTATGAGCTGGATCCCCCTAGGCGAAACGGTTCTACCTGAGTTAAGCTAATTGAAACAACCTGAGTGAATAGTACTTTTACCCGGAACTATGAGCTGGATCCCCCTAGGTGAAAACGGTTCTACCTAGGTTAAGCTACGTAAAACATCCTGAGAGAAAAGTACTTCTACCCGGAACTATGAGCTGGATCCCCCTAGGAGAAAAGGTTCTACCTAGGTTAAGCTACGTAAACCAAACTGAGCGAAGAGTACTTCTACACGGAACTATGAGCTGGATCCCCCTAGGCAAAAATGTTCTTCCTGGGTTAAGCTACGTAAAATATCCTAAGCGAAGTGTACTTCTACTCGGAACTATGAGCTGGATCCCCCTAGGCGAAAGGTTCTACCTGGGTTAAGCTACGCAAAACATCCTGAGCGAAGAGTACTTCTACCCTGAACTGTGAGTTGGATCCCCCTAGGTGAAAAGGTTCTACCTGGGTTGAGCTACGTAAAACATCCTGAGCGAAGAGTATTTTTACCCGGAACTATAAGCTGGATCCCCCTAGGCGAAAAGGTTCTACCTGGGTTAAGCTATGTAAAACATCCTGAGCAAAGAGTACTTCTACCCGGAACTATGAGCTGGATCCCACTAGGTGAAAAGGTGCAACCTAGGTTAAGCTATGTAAAACAACCTGAGCGAAGAGTACTTCTACCCGAAAACTATGAGCTGGATCCCCCTAGGAGAAAAGGTTCTACCTGGGTTAAGCTACATAAAATAACCTGAGCGAAGAGTACTTATACCCGGAAACATGAGCTCGATCCCCTTAGGCGAAACGGTTCCACCTGGGTTAAGATATGCAAAACAACCTGAGCGAAGAGTACTTCTACCCGGAAACTATGAAATGGATCCCCTAGGCAAAAAGGTTTAAATAATCATATATATCAATATATAATGAATTGTGATTTGATCCATATATCAAATTGAAGTCTAGTTTTTAACACTTCAAACCGTTTATCATTTCGATGTTCCTATAAAACTTTATAGGCGTTTTACTGAAAACTATCCTGTTAGAAAAATGGGCTGTATTTTTGGCGCCCGTGGGGATGGGGGGGTGGGGGACGCCAGGCATGAATCAAAACGCGAAAATCATAAGTAAATTTTTGGGGCGTTTTGGGTGGCACTTGGCACGGACCGTGACACCGAAGGCACGAAATTGAAATAAAAGGGACGTGGAGAGAGAAAATAGCCTCATTCTTTAAAGATTAAACCTCCCCTCTCATCCTCAAGTCATCCAAGGGTTCTCATACTACCTAAGGTGAATTTGCAATGCGATTAGCGTTAGAATACTACTTCCAAACATCAATTCTAACAATATTCCATCTCAAAATCGCTGGATTCTCAACAAAACCTCAAGAACAAAGTCTCTCCACTAACCTAGGGTTTCACGATTCAAGTTAAGTTTCGTAACCGCTTTCAACCATAATTGTTAGAGAGTTTTATGGTTGATATTTGTTCCTATAAAATACTATAAAAACTTAGATTAACGATGAACCCTAGAAGGAGAGAAGAATCAAACCTAGGGTTTCTATATTTTGGAAATCTTGAAACTTCTAGTATTGATTTTTTAAATTAACTATGTATATATTTGTTTGGTGAGTTATACCCATTGTATTGGAGCAAACTAAGGTATTCAAAAGCAAGGAATCAAGGTGAGTAGAGACAATGCTTTTACTAAAGTTGTCTTCTCACAAAAGATCATGCCATAAGTTATTGTTAGATTGTATAGAGTGTTAATATGGGCTCTAAATGGAATGAGTGGACTCACATTATCTATTAGAATTGTAGAAAAGATCTTAGATGATTATCATGGTGTTCAGACGGGGTCCCGGGGGGCTCAGCTGAGTTTTGGGGTTGTTTCGGACCATTTCTAGGCCATTTTTAATTGCTGGTTTTTGGCTATAGAGGTGTGCATCGTGATCGTGAACATTTGGCCGTGTTCGCAAAGAGAAAACTTGTCAAGACCCGAAATTCCCACCTTCGGGACCGTATGGCGTCTAACATTTCACTTGCTAGGCAAGCCAACGTTGGAGGATTCTTTAAACCAATTTTTAGTCAATTTCAATAGAAAAATCAATTAAGCTAAATAGATGCTAAACCTGAAATGTGGAATAACACAAAGCCCATAATATTTGATACAATACGGATCTAGAGTCACAACTCACGAGCTTCTAAGATTTGCTAAACACGGAGTATGAACAAATTACAACTGTTCTGAATGAAAAGAAACGGTAAAATAAGGAAACTAGAAAGGGACTCCAAGGTTTGCGGACGCCAGCAGATCTACCTTAAGTCTCCGATAAGCAAGTCTGGTCTGCCGAGTCTCACGATCAGCTAGGCCCGGTGCCAAAATCTACACAAAAAGTGCCGAGTGTAGTATGAGTAAAACCGACCCCATGTACTCGTAAGTGTCAAGCCTAACCTCGACGAAGTAGTGACGAGGCTATGACAAGACACCCACATAATAAACCTATGCAGATAACAGTATATGTACAAGAAAATAACAGTAACAGCTAAACATGTACTATTAGGAGGGGAACATGCTAAAGGGGCACAAGATATAAGAGATACAACAGAAATGATAACCAGAACAGTCAACATGCTTTTAACCAGTGAAAACAACTAAACACAATGAAGAAAATTACACAGCATCATCCTTCGTGCTTTTACTCTCAACCTCACAATGAAATAATAATACTACACGGCATCACCCTTCGTGCTTTTACTATCAGCCTCACAATATAAATCAATAGATATGGCACGACATCACCCTTCGTGCATTAACTCTCATAACATGGCATGGCATCACCCTTCGTGCATTAACACTCACAATATGGCACGGCATCACCCTTCGTGCTTTAACACTCACAATATGGCCCGGCATCACCCTTCGTGTATTTACACTCATAATATGGCATGGCATCACCCTTCGTGCATTAACACTTTCCCTTACCACATAATAATGAACAAGTCTTACTTCAACAATGGTTCCACAATACCAATATCAACTTTGGAGTCAATACTCAATTATCACAAAAGCTCGTAAACACGATAAGAACGATCGATTTAGTAAGTAACTAGTCTAAGCATGGATAACAAGATCAAAGTAAGCAATAAACTACAAGGAACAAGTCCCCACCCATATGCTTTAACCCGACAACAATGCATAAGTACTGGTCACCTCACATATATGTTGTACCCAACATCTAAACATGTAGCAAATAGACAAACAAGTCCTAATCCCTCAAGTCAAGGTTAACCACGATACTTACATCGCTCCAAAGGTCCACTCATAGCTCAATCATAGCTTTGCCTTTCAAATAAGCCTCCGAACCAATAGAATCTAGCAAATTACCAACCAAACGATTCACATTAAGCCTTAGGAACTACCCACGATTGCAAACAATTTAATTTAGGTCATTATTGAAAAAGTCAACTCCCGAGCCCACTTGGTCCAAACCCGAAATTCGGACCAAAACCCGATTACCCATTCAACCCTGAGCCCGGTTATGTTATTTGTTTTGGAATCCGACCTCAATTTGAGGTCTAAATCCCCATTTTACAAAAATCCCTAATTTTACCCAAACCCCCCAATTTTCACAATGAAAACACAAGATTTTTGGTTGAAATCTTAGGAAATGTAGTGAAAGATTGAAAGAAAATAGTTTAGAATCACTTACCAATGATTTGGGGAAGAAAGGTTCTTTGCAAAATCGCCTCTAGGGTTTCTTATTTTGAAAATTTGAGAGAATGAACCAAAATCCTGTCTAAGTCCCATTTTGATAGCAAATGCAAGAATTGCTTCGCAAATGCGAAGACTCCCCCATCTCTACTAACATCGCATTTGCGATGGTTTGTTCGCAAATGCGAACTTTGACCTTCAAAAATTGCGACCATTTGATCGCAATTGCGATCACTGTACCCCCTTGACCCACTTCGCAAATGCGAAGTTTTCTTCGCAAATGCGAACTTGAGGTACCCCAGCTACTCTTCGCAAATGCGAAGAGTTGCTTGCAAATGCAAACCCATCAAAGGTCGCAAATGCGAAGCCTGACCTTGCAATTGCGAGGTTTGAGGCCTGTACCAAAAACTGAAGCACAGCAGCAATGTTCTAAGTCAAATGCCACTCAGTTTCTCACCAAATTTGACGGACAAGTCATAAATATAGTATTGGACCTATACCGAATTTCGGAACCAAAATACGGACCCGATATCCAAAAAGCCAAACATTGGTTAAATATTTCAAAATCATTAAGCCTTTAACTTTCAAATTTCAACAAAGTGTGATAACTCAAGCTAGGGACTTCCTAATTCGATTCTGGGCATACGCCCAAGTCCCAAATCACGATACAGACCCACCAGGATCGTCAAAACACGAATCTGAGTTCATTTGTTCAAAACGTTGACCAAAGTCAACTCAAATGGATTTTAAGGCAAAGATTTCCTATTTTCTCAGTTTTTAACATAAAAGCTTTCAGGAAACACGCCCGGACTGTGCACACAAATTGAGAAAGGTTAAGATGAGGTATTTAAGGGTTCAAAACACAGAATTAGGTTCTAAAATATAAGATGACCTATCGGGTCATCAGATTCTCCACCTCTAAAACAACTGTTCGTCCTCGAACAGACATAGAAAAGTACCTGGGCTTGTGAAAAGGTGGGGATATCTACTCCGCATGTCCGACTCGGACTCCCAAGTAGCTGCCTCGATGGGCTGACCTCTCCACTGCACTCGGACTGAAGGATAACTCTTTGACCTCAACTAACGAACTTGCCAGACTAGAATAGCCACTGGCTCCTCCTCGTAAGTCAAATCCTTGTCCAACTAGACAGAGCTAAAATCTAACACATGGGATGGATCACCGTGATACTTTCGGAGCATGGACACATGGAACACCAGATGAACTGCTGATAAACCCGGTGGCAACGCAAGCCTGTAAGCCACCTCTCTCACTCTCTCAAGAATCTCAAAAGGTCCGATATGTCTAGGGCTCAACTTTCCCTTCTTTTCGAACCTCATTACACCCTTCATGGGTGATACCCGGAGCAATACTCTCTCTCCGACCATGAATGCAATGTCACGAACTCCACGATCGGCATAACGCTTCTACCTGGACTGAGCTGTGCGAAGTCGATCCTGAATAAGCTTGACCTTATCTAAGGCATCATGTACTAAATCTTTACCCAACAACCGAACCTCCTTCGGCTCGAACCATCCAACTGGCAATCGGCATCGCCTACCGTATAATGCCTCATAGGGAGCCACCTGAATGCTCGATTGGTAGTTATTATCGTAGGCAAACTCTACAAGCGGCAAGAACTGATCCTAAGAACCTTTGAAGTCTATATCACAAGCAAAGAGCATGTCCTCCAATATCTGAATGGTGCGCTCGGACTGTCCGTCCGTCTGAGGATGAAATGTTATGCTCAGCTCAACCCGCGTGCCCAACTCACGTTGTACTGCTCTCCAAAGGTGCGAGGTGAACTACGTACCTTAATCAGAGATGACAAACATGGGCACACCGTGAAGACGGACGATCTCGCGAATGTAAATCCCTGCCAACTGCTCTTAAGAATAGGTAACTGCCACGGGAATGAAGTACGCTGACTTGGTCAGCCTGTCCACAATGATCCAAGCTGCATCGAACTTCTTCTAAGTCCGTGGGAGTCCAACAACGAAATCCATAGTGATATGCTCCCTCTTCCACTCAGGAATCTCTAACTTCTGAAGCAAACCAGGTCTTTGATGCTCACACTTTACCTGCTGACAATTTAGACATCAAGCTACATATGCAATTATGTCCTTTTTCATTCTTCTCCACCGATAATGCTGTCGCAAGCCCTGATACATCTTGGCGGCGCCTGGATGAATAGAATATCGGGAATTGTGAGCCTCTTTAAGAATCAACTCACGAAGTCCATCCACATTAGGCACGCAAACATGACCTTGCATCCTTAAATTTCCATCATCTCCTACCGTAACCTGCTTGGCATTACCGTGCCGCACTGTGTCCCTAAGGACAAGGAAATGAAGGTCTTCATATTGCCGCTCCTGATACACTCAAACAAGGAAGACCGGGCGACTATACGATCTAGAACATGACTGGGCTCAGAAACATCCAATCTCACGAACAGATTGGCCGAGGCCTGAACATCTAATGCAAGTGGTCTCTCACCGACTGGAATGTACGCAAGGCTGCCCATACTCACTGACTTTCTACTCAAGGCATCGGCCACCACATTGGCCTTCTCGGGATGATACAAGATGGTGATATCATAGTCTTTCAAATGCTCCAACCACCTCCTCTGCCGCAAATTAAGTTCCTTTTTCTTGAACAAATACTGCAACTCCGATGATCCGTGAAAACCTCACACGACACACCGTAAAGATAGTGCCTCCAAATCTTCAGCGCATGAACAATGGCTTCCAACTCTAAGTCACGGATTGGGTAATTCTTTTCATGAACCTTCAACTGCCGCGATGCATATGCAATCACCCTTCCATCCTGCATCAATACTGCACCGAGCCTAACATGGGATGCATCACAATATACCGTATAAGATCTTGAACCTGTGAGCAACACCAACACTGACGCCATAGTCAAAGCAGTCTTGAGATTCTAAAAGCTCGCCCCACACTCGTCTGACCATATGAACGGGGCACCCTTATGGGTCAACCTGGTCAATAGGGCTGCTATAGATGAGAACCCTTCCACAAACCGACGGTAATAGCCCGCCAAACCCAAGAAACTCTGAATCTCCATGGCTGAAGTGGGTCTGGGCCAGTTCTGAACTGCCTCAATCTTCTTAGGGTCCACCTGAATGCCCTATGTTGATACAACTTGCCCCAAGAAAGCGATAGAATCAAACCAAAACTCACACTTTGAAAATTTAGCATATAATTGGCTGTCTCTTAGAGTCTGAAGTACAATCCGAAGATGCTGCTCGTGCTCCCCTCGACTGCGGGAGTAGATCAAGATATCATCAATAAACACAATCACAAAAGAGTCTAAGTAGGGCTTGAACACTCGGTTCATCAAATCCATAAATGCTGCTAGGGCATTTGTCAACCCAAAGGACATCACTAGAAACTCATAATGCCCGTACCGAGTCCGAAAAGCTGTCTTAGGGACATCGGATGCCCTAATCCTCAACTGATGGTAGCTAGACCGCAAATCAATCTTTGAAAATACTTTGTCACCCTCAAGCTGATCAAATAAGTCATCAATCATCGGCAAGGGATACTTGTTCTTGATGGTGACTTTGTTCAACTGCCGATAATTTATGCACATCCTCATCGATCCATCATTCTTCTTCATGAACAACACTGGCACACCCCAGGGCGAGACACTAGGTCTAATAAAGCCCTTATCAAGCAAATCTTGTAATTGCTCATTCAATTCTTTCAACTCTGGCGGGGCCATACGGTACGGCAGAATAGAAATGGGTTGAGTGCCCGGAACCAAGTCAATATAGAAGTCAATATCCCTATCCGGTAGCATCCCCGGCAAGTTTGCAGGAAACACCTCTGGAAACTCACGGACAACTGGTACTGAATCCATGTAAGGAACCTCCGTGATAGAATCATGGACATAAGCCAGATAAGCTAGACTCCCCTTCTCGGCCATACACCGAGCCTTCATATAAGAGATAACCCTGCTAGTAGAATGGCCAGGAGTCCCTCTCCACTCTAATCAAGGCAACTTTGGCAAGGCTAAGGTCACCGTCTTGGCGTGACAATCCAATATAGCATGATAAGGGGACATCCAATCCATACCCAAGATAACATCAAAGTCTACCATATCGAGAAATGGAAGATCTACACTAGTCTTAAGACTCCCGATGGTAACTACACACGAGCGATAAACACGATCTACAAAAATAGCATCTCCCACAGGTGTGGACACATACACAAGAGCACTCAAAGAATCACGAGGCACAACCAAATATGAAGCAAAATAGGATGACACGTAGGAATAAGTAGAACCCGGATCAAATAGACCTGTGATAACAGCGTCAGATGACTCAGCCTCAGGCCTGGCTGGAAAAGCATAGCATCAGGGTTGGGCCCCACCACTCTAAACTACATCTCTAAGACGAGCCCTAGCTGGCTGGCCTCTACTTCTAGCGGCCTGACCTCCACCTCTAATGTCCTGACCTCTACCTCTAACTACCTGACCCCTACTCTAGCTGGCTGAGCGGGCAGTGAAGCACTCGGTGCCAGGACCATGGCACAAAAACCCTGATGCTGTGATTTGCTTGATGCCCGAGGGCAAAACCTAGCAATGTGCCTCGGATAACCACAAGTATAACATGACCTCGGTTGCTATGACTACTGACCCTGAAACTGACCCTGTCGACCTGAGTAACCACCTTGAAAACTCTGGAGCGAAGGTGCACTAATAGAAGCTGGTGATGCACTGTAGGCTAGCTGGTCAGAATAAGGCATATGAGGGCCACGACCACCTGAAGCACCGTGGGATACCTGGAGTGCTGAATGAAACAGCCTGGGAGGATGGCCTCTACCAAAAGTACCCCTGCCTCCAAATGAGGCACCGCTAAACCCACCAGAATGACGAGGCCTCTTGTCAGACCCCTGACCTCCCCCCTGTGCAAGAACCATCTCGACTCGCCTGGCAACATTGGCAGCCGTCTGAAAAGAAATCTCATTCCCGGTCTCCTTAGCCATCTACAACTTGATAAGCTGAGCAAGTCCCTCAATAAACCTCCTTACCCACTCTCTCTCGGTAGGAAGCAGAAGAATAGCTTTATGGGTCAGATCTACAAAACAGGTCTCGTACTGAGTGACGGACATACTGCCCTGCTGGAGATGTTCGAACTGCCTGCGAAGATACTCTCTCAGTATGACAGGAAGGAACTTCTCAAGAAATATCTAAGAGAACTGGTCCCAAGTAAGAGCAGGAGACCCAGCTGGTCTAGTCGATACAAAATCCTTCCACCATCTCTTGGCGGAACCCGTCATCTGAAACACAGCAAAATCGACCCCACTGGTCTCAACTATCCTAATGTTCCGTAGAACCTCATGGCAACGGTCAAAATAATCATGTGGGTCCTTAGAAGGTGCACCACAGAAGTGAACTGGAAAGAGCTTGGTGAACTTGTCCAACCTCAATAAGCCCTCAGAAGACATAGCTGGTCCATCACCTGCCTGTGCCGTAATAACCGGCTGAACTACTCCGACTGGCAGAGCTGCTGGAGTCTGATACTGGAGAGCCATCTAATCCGGAGTATGAGTAGCGGGATTTTATGCTCCTCCCCCAGCCTGAGAGATGGCTGGTGCCATGGGAAATGTACTGGCTTGGGCCACACTCTCCATAAGGCCCGCCAAATGGATCAAAGCGTCCTGAAGTACATGGGTGGCGATGAACCCCTCCGGGACCTGAGCTGGTCCAAAAGGAACAGTTTGAGCTGGAACCTCCTCGTCAAACTCTACTTGAGGCTCCATTGCTGGTCCTGCTGCTCGAGCTCTGGGTCGAGTTCTGCCTCGGCCTGTGGCACGGCCTCAACCTCTACCCCTCGTAGGAGCTGCCACTAGGGCTCTGGATGCTGCTCAGCTGAAGATGTAGTATGTGTTCTTGCCATCTTCGAGAGAACAAGAGTGGAAGAGTTCAATTAGCAATGAGATAACAAAATCGCACGACAGAGAAGAATAGAAGTGAAATTTGTTCCTAAACTTCATATCCTCTTGAAGATAAGTACAGATGTCTCCGTATCGATCCCCCAGACTCTACTAAACGTGCTCATGAATTGTGAGACCTAGGTAACCTGGCTCTGATACCAACTTGTTACGACCCGGAATTCCCACCTTCGGGACCGTGATGGCGCCTAACATTTCACTTGCTAGGCAAGCCAACGTTAGAGAATTCCTTAAGCCAATTTTTAGTCAATTTCAATAATAGAATCAAGTAAGCTAAATAGATGCTAAAACTGAAATGCGGGATAACATAAAGCCCATAATATTTGATATAATATGGATCTGGAGTCACAACTAACAAGCTTCTAAGATTTTCTACAAACAGAGTCTGAACGAATTACAACTATTCTAAATGAAAAGAAACAGTAAAATAAGGAAACTAGAAAGGGACTCCAAGGTCTGCGAACACCAGCAGATCTACCTTGAGTCTCCGACAAGGAAGTCCGGACTACCGAGTCTCACGATCAGCTAGGGCCGCTATCAAAATCTGCACAAGAAGTGCAGAGTGTAGTATGAGTACAACCGACCCCATGTACTCGTAAGTGTCGAGCTTAACCTCGATGATGTAGTGACGAGGCTATGACAAGATACCCACATAATAAATCTCTACAGATAACAGTATATGTATAAGAAAATAACAATAACAGCTAAACATGTACTATTGGGAGGGGAACATGCTAAAGGGGCACAAGATATAAGAGATACAACTGAAATGATAACCAGAACAGTCAACACGCTTTTAACCAGTGAAAACAACTAAACACAATGAAGAAAATTGCACGGCATTACCCTTTGTGCAATTACTCTCAACCTCACAATGAAACATTAATACTGCACGGCATCACCCTTCGTGCTTTTACTAGCAGCCTCACAATATAAATCAATAGATACGGAACGGCATCACTTCGTTCATTAACTCTCATAACATGGGACGGCATCATGCTTCGTGCATTAACACTCACAATATAGCACGGCATCACCCTTCGTGCTTTGACACTCACAATATAGCACGACATCACCCTCCGTGTATTAATACTCATAATATGGCACGACATCACCCTTCGTGCATTAACACTCTCCCTTACCACATAATAATGAACAAGTCTTATTTCAACAATGGTTCCACAATACCAATCTCAACTTTGGAATCAATACTCAATTATCACAAAAGCCCGTAAACACTATAAGAACGATCAATTTAGTAAGTAACTAGTCTAAGCATGGATAACAAGATCAAAGTAAGCAATAAACTACAAGGAACAAGTCCCCACCCGCATGCGTTAACCCGACAACAATGTATAAGTACTTGTCACCTCACATATACGTTGTACCCAACATCTAAACATGTAGAAAATAGACAAACAAGTCCTAATCCCTCAAGTCAAAGTTAACCACGATACTTACCTCGCTCCAAAGGTCCACTCATAGCTCAATCATAGCTTTGCCTTTCAAACAAGCTTCCGAACCAATAGAATCTAGCAACTTACCAACCAAACGATTCCAATTAAGCCTTAGGACTACCCACGATTGCAAATAATTTAATTTATGTCATTATTAAAAAAGTCAACAAAAGTCAAATCCCAGAGTTGCTTGGTCCAAACCCGAACTTCGGACCAAAACCCGATTACCCATTCACCCCCGAGCCCGGTTATGTAATTTGTTTTGGAATCTGACCTTAATTTGTGGTTTAAATCCCCATTTTACAAAAATTCCTAATTCTACCCAAAACCCCCAATTTCCACCATGAAAACACAAGATTTTTGGTTGAAATCTTAGAAAATATAGTGAAAGATTGAAGGAAACTGGTTTAGAATCACTTACCAGTGATTTGGGAAAGAAAGGTTCTTTGAAAACTCGCCTCCAGGGTTTCTTGTTTTGAAACTTTGAGAGAATGAACCAAAATCCCGTTTAAGTCCCATTTTGATCAATTGCAGATGTCGCATTTGCGACCTGGGGTTCGGAATTGCGAATCCCGCAAATGCGAGAATTGCTTCGCAAATGCGAAGACTCCCCCATCTCTGCTAACATCGCATTTGCGATAGTTTGTTTGCAAATGCGAACTTTGACCTTCCGAAATTGCGACCGTTTGATCGCAATTGTGATCACTGTACCCCCTTGATCCACTTCGTAAATGTAAATTTTTGAGGTGCCCCAGCTACTCTTCGCAAATGCGATGAGTTGCTCGCAAATGCGAACCCATCAGAGGTCACAAATGCGAAGCCTGACCTCGCAACTGCGAGGTCTGAGGCCTGTACCAAAAACTAATGCACACCAGCAATGTTCTAAGTCAAATTCCATTCTGTTTCTCACCAAATTTGACAGATAAGTCATAAATATAGTATTGGACCTATACCGGATTCCGGAACCAAAATACGGACCCGATATCAGAAAAGTCAAACAATGGTCAAACATTTCAAAATCATTAAGCCTTTAACTTTTAAATTTTAATAAAGTGCGATAACTCGAGCTAGGGACTTCCGAATTCGATTCCGGACATACGCCCAAGTCCCAAAGCACGATACGGACCCACCGGGACAGTCAAAATACAAACTCGGGTCCGTTTGCTTAAAATGTTGACCGAAGTCAACTCAAATAGATTTTAAGGAAAAGATTTCCTATTTTCTCAGTTTTTAACATAAAAACTTTCTGAAAATATGTCCGGACTATGCACGTAAATCGAGAAGCATTAAGATGAGGTATTTAAGGCTTCAAAGCATAGAATTAGGTTCTAAAACATAAGATGACCTATCGGGTCATCACAAAAATACAGTTTGGGGCCTTGTGAATCGCGATCGAGTAGGCCTTTTTGTGATCGCGTAGAAGGAAATTTATGCTGCACGGGGCTGGCTTTGGAAGCTTGATGTCTAGTTTTGAGAAAGTTAATCCATTTTTCAATTAGAACTTTGTACAAAAAGTTATGAAAATTATACTAGAGGCTATTTGGAAGAATTGGGCAGCTTGTTCTTCGCGATCGCGAAGGGCAATTTTTAGCTGTGAAAATTGTGCTTCACGATCGTGAAGCATTTTTCGCAATCGCGAAGGGTAAATACCTGGGCAGAACCTATATTTCTAGGGTTTCAGCCATTTTTACATATTTGGAGCTATAGAGCTCGGATTGAAGCTATATTTTAGGCAATTCTCACCATAAGGATTGGGGTAAGTGATTCTAACTCGGTTTTGGTTAAATTACATGAATATATTGTTGTGTTTATCATTAAATTAGTGTTTTGGGTTGAAAATAGTAGAAACTTTCATAAACTTTAATTGAGGATTTGAAAGCCGAGTTGTGGTCGAATGTGAGTAATTTTGGCATAGGTGGACTCGTGGTTGAATGGGGGTTCGGATATTTGTAATTTTGACGGATTCCGAGACCTAAGCCCCACCGTTGACTTTTAGTTGACTTTTCGAACAGAGTTAAGCATTTTTATAAATTATTAAATTGCAAGCATTGGAGTATATTTTGATTTATTTGCACGTTGTTTGACTAGTTTCGAATTGTTTGGCTTGGAATTTAGGAGATAGGAAGGCGTTCGGAGGTTGATACGCGCGAAATAGAATTTCCGGAGTATTGTTTAGCTTGCTCGGCAGCGGATTCAGCTTGTTCGAGGTAAGTAGCACTTCTAAACTTGGAGTTGAGGGTATGAACCCTGATTATACGTGTTATGTGATTTTTTTGGAGGTGACGCACATGCTAGGTGACGGGTGTGTGGGCGTGCACCGTAGAAATTGTGACTCAGTCGATTTCGTAGAGCTATGTAGCCAATTAACTTGTATTTTGCATGTATTTTTCATGTGTTAGAGAAACTGAGCTGTGACTCATGTTAGAAATCATACGTATGCAAATGCTGGTATTATTGGGACCCACTGAGGTCATTTCTGCTGTCGAATTCTATGTTTAAACTGTAATTTCATACGCAATCATATTCATTCATTTAATATCATATCTCAACCTATGTTGTTATTTATTGATACATCATATCATCATTTTGGGCTAGTTTTATGACATTGTGAGCCCGAGAGACTAGAGAGATTGATGACTGAGTGAGGTCGAGGGCCTGATTATAAGGATATTATGGGATCTGGCTGCACTCCGCAACATATTTTTTTTATTTATTCCTGGACCTGGCTTATTATAGCGCTTGGGCTGAAGGAGCCCCTCCGGAATCTGCACCCGCCATAGTGAGCGCAGTGGATATTATATTTGGGATGAAGTTCCCTGGGCATGGAGTTACAATATATATATATATATATATATATATTCACTTTTGGGATGGAGTTCCCTGGGCATGGAGTTTTCATATACATTATATTCGGGATGGATCTCCCAGGGCATTGAGTTGCCCTAAACATTATATTTAGGATGGAGTTCCAGGGGCATGGAGTTGCCCTATATATTTATATTTGGGATGGAGTTCCCTGGGATGGATTAGCCATGTACAATACTGAGTGACTGAATATCAGTTATTATGTATATATATTTGGGATGGATCTTCCCTAGGTTAGATTGGTCACATACAGTACTGTGAGATTTAGTACTTTGAGAGTGTGAGTATATGAGTTCATCACTGTGTTGCATTGCATTAGACATGCATACTTTCGGCAAAATATTTGAGTTTTACTGTTATGTTGAAAAGAAAATATTTATTTTTCAAATTTTTATACGAGCTAAGCATTTTATTATTGAGTTATTACTTGTGCTGCTTTAAATTGTATTGTTATAAGATATTAGGTATTGGAGTTGGACTCTGGCCCTTGTCCCAGTTCGTTACTACTTTCAACCTAATATTAGGTCTGTTATTTATAGGTACATGGGGTCGGTTATACTCATACTACACTTTTGCACCTTACGTGCAGATTTCTGATGCTGATATAGCTGCGTATGACGGGAGCTGGATCTGAAGATGTACTTGTGTTTCAGTCATTGTTGCCTTTTGTTCATGGTAGCTTTAGAATTTTGAATCTATTCGTGTATACTTCAGACAGATGACGTATTTTTATTTCATACTAGCTTCGTAAATTCTAATCTTAAATGCTCATGATTTGTACTTTCAGTCCTTGGGAAGTGTATTAGAGACAGTTAAATATTAATTGAATTGAATTATTGTTATTTGGCTTACCTAGCGGGTGAAGTTAGGTGCCATCACGGGTAGTTGAATTTTGAGTCGTGACAAGGTACCATCAAACCCTACTACTTGGCTGCTTTCAGTAGTATATACAAAATTGATTTAAATGCACGTTCAAATTTGTGGTCTAACCTAATGACCATACATGACACTATTAACATGCCTTGGTTAATTGGAGGAGATTTTAATGAAGTCGTACGAGCAACAGAGAAATTTGGAGGCAGCCTTATTAGCAATAATAGGTGCAATAAATTTCTTCAATGTCTTAATTATTGTCAGTTACTAGACTTAGGTTATAAAGGAAGTCATTATACCTGAACCAACAAACGCTGTCTAGGAAATAGGATACTAGAAAGATTGGATAGGTTTGTTTGCAACTATGACTAAATTAACTTATTCCCAAAAGCAAATGTACAACATCTACCTAGAACATACTTCAACCATTGCCCGTTATTTATTAAATTAAAACACACATTCCACGGGAAATTTCTTTTTAGATTCAAAACAATTTGAACCTCACATCCACAGTTTTCTTCCATAATTACTCATAACTGGTCTCCTAATAAGGGTTTACTACAGGCAATAGAGGATTTCACAGAAGAAGTTCAGGAATGGAACAAAACAATTTACCAGCCGAAATTTCTGGTATTCAATCCTCCCCTAGTTACCCAACAACCACCTTTCTTCAATACCTCGAAGTTGATCTTATTAACAATTATAATGAACTGCTATATCTTGAAGAAGACTTTTGGCGACTAAAATCGCGTGTAAAACTCAGTACAAGTGAAATAGATCAACACTGCATGATATGAGGAATATGACATATCAGTAGCAAGACCTCCTGTAGATACTGGTCACCAATTATTTGGTCATTCGGTACAGTTTATGGCCAGTCTATCCCCAGGGTGTTCCAACCCATATATATATACACATCGACTGACAGTCAGTCATTCAGTGTTATATAAGGCCAATCCAACCCTGGGGTAATTTATCCCTAAATGCAAATAATACAGACAAGATCTATGTCCAGGTAAATTCATTACAATATAAATAAGTAAGGCAAGTCCATGCCCTGGGAAAATCCATCTCAAATATATATATAAGCAGTAAGTAAGGCAAGTCCATGCCCTGGGAAGTCCATCCCGAATATATATAATCATCTATGTTCACTAGGGGTGTACAGACTCCGAAGGGCTCCTTCAGCCCAAGCGCTATAAGTCGGCCGCGCTCACTAGGGGTGTGTGCAGACTCTCGGAAGGGCTTCTTCAGCCCAAGCATGATATAAAGCCAATATTGTCTAATGCAGGCGGGTAGTCCCAATCCGTATAATAACAAAGCCTATAAGGCTTGCTGCAGGCGGGCAGCCCCGATCCATAAAATAGTAAAGCCAATAAGGCCTGTTGCAACCGGGCAGCCCCGATCCAGAATAATAATAATGTATAAAGCTATTTTGTCTTGTTGTATGCAGGCAGCCCTGATCCCTTTAATAATAACATATATAAAGCCAAATGGCATGCTGTGTTGCGCAACTCAATCCCATAAATATCCTCACAATGGGCAATTATTACTGAGTGTGAAATATATATTTTAGAACAATTAATTCAACAGCATCACGACCCCATGGGTCCTAAACTATCGGCACAAAGCCTAAACATGATCTTTATTACTAGCCTCAGCTTAATTCCTCTAACACGTGCCGCATGTTCAGATAATCACATGATTCTTTAATTTTACTACTTCACAAGATTTATTCAAGACACACTTTCGGTGGTGCACGTCTACATATTCGTCACATATCGTGCGTGTCACCTCCAAACAATTCATATCATACCAAATTGGGGGATTCATACTCTCAGAACCAAGTTTAGAAGTGTTAATTATCTCAAACCGTGTAAGTATTTATTCCGATATGCCCTTGCCACGAGAATTGGTCTCCAATAGCCTTGTATCTAGCCACAATCAATTCGATTCAGTCAATACCAATTATTATAATAATTTCATACGAAAATACTAATTTTCCAATAAGAATACGAAATTAACTCAAAAATTGCACGTGAGGCCCACGTCTCGGAACCCAACAAAAGTTACAAAATATGAATGCCCATCCAACCACGAGTCCAACCATATAAATTTCACCAAATTCCGACATCAACTTGATCCTCAAATCTTAAGTTAAAGTCTTTGAAGATTTATACCATTTTCAACTCAATCTTTACCCATTTGAACTCAACAATCTTTCCACAAACCTTATTGGTATGTATAAATAATATTATTACACCTAAGAATCATACTCTTAATTACCCATCTTTAACCAAACTCGAAATTGAAGACTAGGGGTTAGAACCTTACCTCTTGGGTGAAGATCTTGTGATATTTCCTTGTTGGATTTCAAAGCTTGAACAAGATCTTGATAAACAAAGCACTTGAGTTTCTTCCTCTCTCTAGAACACTCTCCCTTCTCTCTAAAAAATGTCAGATTTTTGCTCCAAAATAAGTCCCAAAGCCTATTTATCAAAATGTGTTCGGGTTATGAAAATAAAAAAATTAACCCTCTGAAAGCAGGTCTGCGGTCGCATAATGGACCGCTAAATGGGTATGCGGGTCGCAAAATACACTGCAAAATCGATGCCCAGAAATGGGTTTCACTGGACAGGTCTACGACCATTTTACGGTCGCATAACTACTTTTGCGATCACATAATGGTTCTGCGATCGCAGAATTGGTTGCAGAATCGCACTTTTCCAGACTTTGTTAATTTATTCACAACTTCTTGTAGGAATGTCCAAATGACGAACGGTTTGAAGCGTTAGAAACTAGACTCGAAGATGTTTTATTTGATAGGTAGATCATCACATAACTATATATATATATATATAACTATATATATATATATATATATTCTCGTTCAAAGTTGGGTCTTGTGCGAACTCACTTGAAACTTTAGTCTCCAACTTCTACATTCGATACCGAAACCTATCGAATCAAGTCCGATTGACCTCAAATTTTGTACACAAGACATAAATGACATAACAGACCTATTCCAATTTTCGGAATCGGATTTCGACCCCGATATCAAAAAGTCAACCCTCCGGTCAAACTTTTCAAAAATTCAACTTTCGCCATTTCAAGCCTTATTCTACTACGGACCTCCAAATAATTTTTCGGACACGCTCCTAAGTCCAAAATAACTATACGGAGCTATTGGAATCATCAGATATCAATTTCGAGGTCGTTTACATATAAATGAATATACAGTCAACTTTTTCAACTTAAGTTTTCAATTATGATACTAAGTGTCTCATTTCACTCCGAAATCCTTCCGGACCCGAACCAACTAATCCGATAAGTTATAAATCAACTGTAAGGCATAAATTGAGCAGTAAATGGGATAACGGGGTTATAATACTCAAAACGACCGGTTGAGTCATTACACTAACTCTTAAAGATGGTTCTAAAGTCGGTCTAATATATAACCAACAATATGATCAACATTACAAATTTGTCGTTCGACCTACCTATAGAAACTCTAACATTAATTCGTCAAATATATGTACCACCCCTAATTAACCTACAATCATTCAACCAAATAATATGGGGACTTACCTCTTCAGGACAATTCACAGCAAAATCTCTGTATAAAGAGTTAGCTGGCACACATAACAACTCCTCATCAACTTGGATCTGGAAATTAAAACTACCACCTAAAATAATTCATTTTCTGTGGTTAATTTCTCACCAGTGGCTACCCACTGCCACTCATCTTTATAAATTACATATCACCACTTCTAACCTTTGTACAATCTGCCTACAAAGTGATGAAACAATCAATGATCTATTCTTTCAGTGCCCAAACGTTCAACAAATATGGGCCCAATTGGGCCGAACAAATGTTATAAACTATATGGATATGTCAAATGCTCACCCTATTAAAAACATTCAATCACTCCTCCATACAACCAATACTCTGCCACTCAACCTACCACCACGATTATTAATTCCATATACAATATGGCATATATGGAACCTTCATAACCTGTTTATCTTTAAACACCATCCACACACCCCGAACATTTAGAAAATAATACATATCACAAACAGCTGAATACTATTATATTATCCAGGAAAAAACACAAACAACAATCACCACACCCATGTATGATAGTAACCGCATGGACATCAGCTGCTTAGCCTTACGTCACCCTTCCAAGATATCTCAAGAAGGCACCGTAATAGTTGGTGCTTAGCCTCCACTGAGCTAGAGTGCTTCGGTCTAGTCGTAGGAAAGGGTAGAGATCGTGTCAAGGCTATCAACTCACCGCTTCAGCCAATGGGTAGAATAACTAAAGGAGTGCCGGTGAAGCTGGGTCCTTATGAAGGAAAATTCGACTTGCCTGTGGTAATCATAGATAACTTCGAACTGATAGTTGGATTGGAATTCATGAGGCAAACCAACACCATTCATATATCTTAGGGGTAAGCATGCTACTTATGATGGAAGCAAAAGGGGTAAGCAACCACTAATATAGAAAATCTCCTTGTTTTTAGCTTTGTATTCCTAGCAACAATTTTGATTGTGGTATAAATGGAATAACATGTAAAAAATTTAGTTGCACAATTTGTAATATCTAAATTAGTTGTAGTTTGTAAAATAACTCTAATAGGTCTTGTATTTATGAAAGTTTCCAACCCCACACCGTGCCCCAACATACATCACTATTGCCATCACTAATTCTCATTTTTCAACCTTAATTTTTACGAGTCCTTTTCCAGTTTTTCAGTAAGCAAACTTAGTAATAATAATACTCAAAGACATGTGCTTCAAAAAATAAATGATAGATCCAAGCAACCAAACATGTACCCTACACTCAAGTACCCCTTTTTCTCCTTCCCTCTTTATAGCTGGCTGGGCTAAAACAAAAGCCAAAACAATCCCAATTCAAAAAAGCCAGTAATTCAAACAAGATATGCTAAGTGCTGAATCAAAAACACATAATTGAATTTCAAAAACATGAACTACTAACAGAAACTAAACATGAAAGCGTAGTGAAGGCAATCCACACTGCAATCCAATAGGTAATTCAAACCTAAAAAGTAACAACCGACTAGCAAGAATAAAATTCAACCACACTAATACCACCTATTAGAACATGAATTTAAAAAGCAAGAAGGTAAAGTTTAAACTCAAACCTTAATCATAATTACGAGAAAAGCAGAAACAGCACTAAAGGAGCAAGGGGTTAGGATTTACACCGAACGATCCAAACCAGGTTGTCCTCGAATCTCAAAGACGATGCGAACTGCAGCAAATCAACCCCCGAGCACTGTTTTCTCGATGGCATGTGCTGGAAAAATGAATTCCGTCATACTGGAATTGATTCCAAATCATGCCAAGATGAAAAAAGCGCTATGTAGTCGTGTTTATGCTAGAAGTAGAGTTAGAATGTGTTAGAAAAAGAGTACTTGAAAAAACGAGATTGAGAAGGCTTAGTCGCGAGAACGACTTAAAGATTTTTCTGAATCTCTTTGTAGGGAATCTCACGTTTATTCATAAAGCAAAAGTCGAGCCTTTCCGAAAGAAAGTCACTTTATTTTAGATGTGAATATTTAAGTATTTAATAATTTATATATATATATATATATATATATATATATAAGTATTTGCATATATATTCTTAAGCAAATATATACGAACTTAAAAGGCCCATAAAGTAGCTTTAGGCCACCGACGGGGGAAAGTCCCACATTTCCCACAAGAATAACAAACTACTTCTTACAATCCTCCTTATATTTCTTATAATATCACGCATACCGAAAAGTTTCTTGTTTAGATTTGAACATTCCATTAGTGTAAACATTTTAAAGTTTGACGGAGTTATTGGTATCTTAAAGATTAGAACCACAACTCTTTGTGCCAAAACAAAAAGTATCACACACGTGATATTATGAAAACCTAGTATATGCTTTGGCACGTTTATGTCGCTGTGTTCATCCTGATTTCATGAATACTTACAAAATTATGAATACTTACAAAATTAACCCTTTAAATCTTGCTTGAAGCGGCACCACTTCAATATTTATATAGGTAAAATGAGATACAATGTCCTTGTTACTACAAACATTTACTAATTTTATTAAGATTTAACTCAACCTCTTCGTGTAACAGTTGGCACTACAAAGTTTGTTATTTTGCCCCTAATATTCCAGGCATTTAATAATTTATTGACTCCTCACATGACAGTACGTAGTACATTTGAATTAAGGCTCTGAAAGGAGAACAATGCTTAAACAACACAAATAAACTTGTTTATTACCTCATTGAACTTATTATATTAGAGTGTATACTAACTCAAAGTTGGGTTTCCGTTGCTTGTATTTAATTCAAGGGTTTTAGCCCCATTCCTTCACAAGTTTGTTGTAATACTACATCTATCGTCAATGCTTTGGTAAGTGGATCAGCCGAATTCTTATTCGATCTCACATACACAATAGCTATAGTCCCATTTGTGATTAATTCTCTTATATAAGCATGCCTCAAGCTTATATGTCTTGATTTCCCATTATATATCTTATTATGAGCCATACACATGGTAGTCTCACTAACACAAAATACAAAAACGGCTGGCATAGGTTGTGGCTATAAATTTATATCTAATAACATGTTCCTCAGCCATTTTGCTTCTTTCCCAGCAACTGCCAATGTTATGAATTCAGATTCCATAGTAGAATGAGAATTACAAGTTTGTAGCTTGGATGTCCAACTAATGGCACCACCTCCTAGAGTAAATATCCATCCCAAAGTGGATTTATTATCATTAATATTAATAATCCAACTTGCATAAGAATATCCTTCTAAAACAGTGGGAAAGCCATTATAGCAAATGCCGAAGTATTTTGTATATTTTAAATATCCAAGTACTCTAGTTATTACTTTCCAGTGATCATTACTTGAAAAATAAGTAAACCTTGAAAGTTTACAAACAGCAAATGCGATATCATCATACTACCTATTGCACTTGCACACTCTAGTGGGGCTATTGCTCTTCCAATATTTTCAGTTAGCTTGATACTGGAGTCATAAGGAGTATTAAACTCCTTTATGCCTAAATGACTGAACTTAGCAAGGATCTTATCAATATAATGCGATTGTGATAAAGTCAATCTTTTGTTCTCTTTTCACCTTTATACCAATAATAGTATCTACTTCATTTAAGTCTTTCATCTTAAAGACCGAAGTTAGATACTTCTTGGTTTCAGTAATACCAAGCATATTTGTACCAAATATTAGCATGTCATCAACATATAGACAAATGATAACTCTGTATTCTTTTGTGAACTTGGAGTAAATACATTTGTCAGCATGATATGTATGAATCCATTTGATAGTACATCACTATCAAACATTTCATGCCATTGTTTAGGTGCTTGTTTCAAACTATAGAGAGATTTTATCAACTTACATTCCTTCTTCTCATTTTCTGGAAGAACAAATCCTTCAGGTTGTTGCATATAAATCTTTTCACTAAGGTTTCTATTTAATAAGGTCGTTTTAACATCCATTTGATGCACATACAAGTTATATATAGAAGACAACAATAAAAGCACTCTAATAGATGTTATTCTTGCTACAAGAGCATATGTATCAAAATAATCTATGCCTTCTTTTTGAGTGAAACCTTTTGCTACTAATCTTACTTTGAAGGTTTGGATAGAACCATCTGTATTATACTTCTTGCGAAAGACCTATTTACAACCTATGGTTTTTGATCCAATTGGAAGATAAACTAAATCCCAAATATTGTTAGACATTATTGAATCCATTTCATCATTAATAGTCTCTTTCCAAAAGGCAGCATCTCTAGAATCCATAGCTTCTTGAAATGTCTTCGGGATTTCTTCAACATTTAATAAAATAGGAATTTGATTACACACATTTTTTCTATCTCCTTCAACAGGAAAGACTAAGGAATGTAAAGAGATAAAATCAGAACCAAGACATTTTTCTTTTCTTATTCTTTGATTCTTTCTTGGTTCTATTTGAATATTGTCACTTATCTTTTTACTTGTAGTAATTTCGAAATGTGACAATCTATATGCATTATTATCACTTTCATTTGGTACAGTCATTTCCTCATCAACAGTATTATCTAAAAGTTTATTTTCAATAAATTCAACATGAATAGATTCTATTATAACATTATATTCTAGATCCAACAATCTGTATGTCTTTGAATTTTGTGCTTATTCAACAAAAATACTTTTAATTCTTCTAGGACATAGTTTTGTTCTTTGGTAATCATGAACTCTATAGAATGATATACACCACACACACACTTTAAAATAATCTGAATTAGGTTTTCTATTATTCTAAAGTTCATATGGTGAAACATATAAACTCTTTGAAGGCAAACTATTTAATATGTGACAAGCTGTAAAACGTGCTTCACCCCATAAATTATGTGGTAAATGTGCATTCATTAACATAGCATTAATAATATCAACTAAAGTTATATTTTTTCTTTCAGCCAAACCATTTTGTTGTGGTGTATAAGGAGCACTTGTTTGATGTATCAAACCATTCTCTTCGCAAAACTTATTAAATTCAGAGGAAAAATTTTCTCCACCTCTATCACTACGAAGAATCTTAATTTTAGAATTCTTTTAATTTTTCACAATAGATTCATATAATGACACCCCTTGACTTCTTGGTGAGTTTATTTCTTTATATGTTGTCTCCCCTTAATGAAAATTCTGGCTCCGCCACTGTATGTTTGTAATAAAAAATTATAGACCAAAGTTCAATAATTTGGTTGAAACAAAAATATTTAAGCAAGTCATTGCGTAATGTAATATTCAGTTAATAATTTGAAAATCACAACTAAAATACTCCTTAAGAGATTATGCTAACAATTCAAAATTCTTTGAGGTAAAAGCAATTATAAACTAAAAATCAAAAAGGTAAAGTGACAATTACTTGAGATCGTATTTGGGATTGAGGTTGGCATAAATTGGGATTAGAGAGAATAATAAATATTAGAAAAAAAATAAAAGAGAAAAATAAGGGAGTAGTGAGTGAGTTGGAAAACAAATAAAAGAACGAAAAACCGGAGGACCCAAAAGTCCAATGGGAATTGATCCCTAGACCTTGGGAAATAAAACAAGTATCCAGTCAGTGCACCACTTAAGCTTTATAAAATATGTGTTCCCAAAGATAATATTAGACCATTTCTATGAATTATGTACATGAAAAAATTGATTTACCGGTAAGACCATGGGTTCACGTGAACCCCAAATTATAGAGTAGATCTGCCCCTGCTCATGATTATGATGTGTATAAAATTTCAGGAAATCAGTTTTAAGACCATTACAAATATTTTTTTAGTAATATGATCCTTATAATAAACTATAGTATATCGGTCAATAATATTGGAAATTAACCCGCAGTCGCTATTCTTGTCCGCACTAAATAACTTGTCTTACTGTGCAATAACTCACAAACCACATAGGAGATGTAAACCGTACTAGACAATTAACTCGGTGAAACGAGCTCTAACTGAGGAGGCTCTTGGTGAGGGGAATCGATCACAGGTCTTCCACACGGAAAATCACTCTTTCAACCAACCCAACCAAATATATAAGATTTTTGCAGAGTCTTTTTCTTCTATTATTGTACTAGTTATATATACAGTCAAACCTCTCTACAACAACCTCATTTGTTCCGATATTGTTTGACTACTATAGTGAGGTGCTGTTATAAAAGACATCTATTATAACATAACATAAAAATCGATTCCGAAAAAAATCGGCTTTTATGGCAAATGATTGTTATATAGAGATGCTGTTATAGAGAGGTTTGACTGTATATGGTCTTTTTCTCTAACGAAAATACTCCCTCTGTTTTAATTTAGATGAGGTAGTTTGGCTCGACACGGAGTTTAAGAAAAAAAAAGACTTTAATTTTGAAACTTATGATCTTAAAAGCTTGAGGTGTAAAAGGTTTGTTGGGTCATGACATTTGTGTGATAATAAAAGTTTCTCATTAAGGGTAAAATGAAGAGTTTAAAGTTGAATTATTTCCAAATTTAGAAATGTGTCATTTATTTTGGAACAGACTAAAAAAAAACTCATCTAATTTGAAACAGAGGGAGTAAAGAAAAAAAAGGAGTATATCCCACTAGATAAAGCAATACTTACTACTCCCTCCGTTTCAATTTATATGAACCAATTTGACTAGACACGGAGTTTAAGAAAAGAGAGAAGACTTTTGAACTTGTGCTGTAAAATGAGGTACATATATTTTGTGTGGTTATAAATCATTGTATAAAGGTAAATTGTTTTCAAATAAGGAAATTGATCATTCTTTTTGACACGGACTAAAAAACAAATAGGTTCACATAAATTGAAAAGGAGGGAGTATATATTAAGCAAAAAAGGGGTAATGAGAAAAGGTACGTAATTTTAGATTGTAAAGAAAAAGCACTTGCTAATTACGAGTATAAAGTTTCTTCCTTTATAAAAATTGCCAAAAAAGTCAATTAAATTGATTATGATATGTTTGATAAGCTTAATGACCAACTCCACATACTAGTGTCCCCTAAAATGGTGATTAATATAGCTATAATGTACACACACCTCTCTATTTTCTTAGGCAAATAATTTAGAGATTTTACGTTAAAAATTAAAAATAAAAGGAGAAAAATATAACAAGGAACTATAGACTGCGGACATGTGGGGGGCTCTTTTGCCATATAATTAAACTAGAATGGCATGCCCCTGCAATGCACATGCCCAACACGTGATATATCTATGATTTGTTTTATTCAAAATGAGGATGGATAGAAAAGATTCAGAATAATGAAACTGTAATAATCCAAGCTTTGTTTTGCATGGCTAAATCAATCTACACCTACATAAGAAAAATATGTTATCTTAGTTAAATATATAACTGATTTGAGAAGGTACGAGGACACTAATTCTCCTGTCTGATTTGATGAATTGTAGTTGAAAGATTAAAGCTTTTAGAAATTACAGCTTCCATTCTCTATTACACACTTTTCATCGTTAGAAAATTCTACTGGAAAGAAACACGAAGAATTCAAACAGATTCAAGCAACAATACTATTGAAACTCCACCAATAATATGGGACCCTAGGTAGCTCAAATCTCAGGAACTTCTACTTTCATATATACTCAGTTCATCAGCCAAGATCATAGTGTCTTGCTCAGAAGACGTTATTTCTGAAAATATCATGTATTGAAGAATGTTAATATAATATAGGTTATTGATTTACTAACTTTCAAATGTATAACAAAAGATATATCTCAATGACAACAAAATCTGAAAAATAAAGGTACAACCGAAAAATTAGCAAACTGCGAGAGGAGATGTGTACTGCTTTGAGCAAGCTTTCCCCATTTAATAGCTTGTTTTCAAGGTGGTTGTTGACAATAATACCCTAGACATAATTTCATCACTGCCAGACTATTACATGAGTTGAAGTCCATGGATTACATACCCCTTGCCCAATACTCAGCAATATGACTACATCTATGAATAGCTCCAGCTGGTGAAATGTGGTTTGTGCAAATACTATAAAAAGAATTCACAAATAGGGATCCTTCACTTGAACCGGCCATATTTGAGCAGTACAACAACAACAACATACCCAGTATTATTCCCATCGTGGAAACTGGGGAGGATAGTGTGTACGCAGACGTTAACCCTACCTTGTGAGGATAGAGTGGTTGTTTCCAATAGACCATCGACTCAAGAAAGCATAAGCACCACATTAATGAAAATATAGACAAGAAGGAACAGTACCAAAAAGATATATAAAAGGAGAATAAAAACAACAAGACGGTAAGGTGATCAACAATGAAAGAAAACAACGGTTAGGCATAAAAACCTACTACCAACAGAAAAAGAGACTACGTGCTAATACTACTCTTATGAACACTATAGACTACCTACTCTGCTACCATAATGCTCGACCTCCATACCTTCCTATCAAGGGTCATGTCCTCGGTCAGCTGAAGTTGTGTCATGTCTTGCCTAATCACCTCCCCCCATCTCTTCTCTGGCCTACTTCTACCTCTCCATAGGCCCTCCAATGTCAACCTCCCACACCTCCTCATCGGGGCGTCCGTGCTCCTCTTCCTCACATGACCAAACCATCTGAGCTGTGCTTCCCGCATCTTGTCCTCAATAGGGGCCACACCCAACTTGTCGCGAATAACCTCATTTCTGATCCTATCTAACCTGTTGTGCCCGCACATCCATCTCAACATCCTTATCTCTGCTACCTTCATCTTCTGGACATAAGCGATCTTGACTGACCAATACTCATCCCCTTACAACATCGTTGGTTTGACCACCACTCTGTAGAACTTACCCTTAAGTTTCGGTGGTACCTTCTTGTCACACAAAATACCTGAAGCGAGTCTCCATTTCATCCATCCCGCCCCAATACGATGTGTGACATCTTCATCAATCTCTCCATCCCCCTGAATAATAGACCCAAGGTACTTAAAACTCCTTCTCCTAGGGATGACCAGCAAGTCCAGCCTCACCTCCCCTTCCCCTCCTTGAGTCTCACCACTGAACTTACACATCAAGTATCTTGTCTTGGTCCTGCTCAACTTGAAACCTTTAGATTCCAGGGTCTGCTTCCATACCTCTAATTGCGCGTTCACACCATCTCACGTCTCGTCAATTAATACAATATCATCTGCACATAGCATGCACCACGGAACCTCCCCTTAGACGTGGCGCGTCAGTACGTCCATCATCAGAGCAAATAAAAACGGGTTGTGCCGACCCCTGATGCAACCCCATCATAACCGGAAAATGGTCTGAGTTCCCACCCATCATCCTCACTCGGGTCTTTACTCCATCATACATGTCCTTAATCAACTTAACGTAGGCAATATGTACACCTCTAGCCTCCAAACATCTCCACAAAACCCACATCAGAACTTTATCGTACGCCTTTTCTAAGTCGATGAACACCATATGCAAGTCCTTCTTTCTCTCCCTATACTACTCCATCAATCTCCTAACAAGGTGGATGGCTTCTATCTGTAGTCGAACGCCCCGGAATAAACTCAAACTGGTTCTCAGAAATAGACACACTCCTCCTCACTCTTAGCTCTACCACTCTCTCCCAGACTTTCATAGTATGGCTAAACAGCTTGATACCCCGATAGTTATTGCAATTTTGGATATCACCCTTGTTCTTGTATATAGGAACCATCGTGCTCCACCTCCACTCTTCGGGCATCTTCTTCGTTCTAAAAATGGTATTAAATAACCTAAAAATGGCATCCATATTTGAGTAATAATGGATCATTTTATTCTACAATCACCTGTTAAGCAAAAGTAGAAAAAGAAAAAGGCAAAGACAACAAAATCAATCAAAACAGATAAATATGAACTTTATACGGATCAAACTGACAACTTCATCAATGATAAAGGCAATAAATCAGTCCATCAGTGCACATTTTATAGCGAGATGCAGGTAGTTAAGTACCTTTACAAGCATATTGCCGTAGCAATTTCTGACGACCTGTAGTATTCTGCATTTGGTCAAAGTTTGGTTGCACTTATCAATAAATGGAAACATTATAGACATGCCATCGTGGGTACCATCAGGATATTTACTTCCATACAACCAAAATGCTCGAGATATGAAGATTGTAGAACAATAATTGTATCATAAAAAATGGAGTTGGTCAACTAAGATTATAGATAACCATTATTTCTTCTTGTTCACATCAGAAATTAAAATAAGAGTTTCCAAAAATGTATTATATCTAAACTGAAGCTCTTCGAATGTTAAACTTGTTTGTGAGAAATGAATTTACTCTTCTTTCGCTCTTCGTTTTCTCCTTCTTTTTTGGGTATTTTTCTTGAAAAGGTGAGATACATAAGATAAGTCTCTTCATAAAAAAATATAGGAAAAGAGTTGCATAGTAGATTAATTAATCTTGCTTTAGATGTATGACATCTTACAGTATGAACTGCAGAAATTTTAAAGAAAAGTATGAATGAAAGCGCAAGCTAGTAGAATCTTTTGCAATGCAATCCTACCCATGGACAGCCACAAGTGAACTGAGGTGAATCATAGATAACATGTTTTGGTAGTAACAAAACTTTATGTTCTCGAGGAGATTTCCTTTCGAAATGTAAAGAGACCAGGCCAATGTCTCAAATACCATCATCGTTTGAATTGGAAGTTTTTGAAAAATGTATTGAAGAACTGAAAATGACGAACCATATAGAAAAGATTTTAACTGCAGATGTCACATATCATCATAATATTGATTGTTTAGACCTAAGGTAGAAACTATTTTGTGTAAGAATATAAAAGATTTGAGTAAAATAATTTAATTAAACTTACATAATCATCAAAGAAATGAATTTTGAGCCGTCGTACTTCCCTGTGTAAATCCCATAGTAAATATTTGTGTAACGACCCGATCGGTCGTTTTGAGTATTTACGCTACTTTCAACTATTTAAAGTCTTGAATAGCTTCATACGATGTATTATGACTTGTGTGAATTGTCGGTTTGCGTTTTCAAGTGTTTCAGAATTTGTTCGGAAGAATGAATTTTTATGTTGAAGCTTTGAGTTGGAAGAGTCGACCAAGTTTGTATTTTAGTATTCGACATCGGATTGTATTTTGATGATTCCAATAGCTCCGTATTGTGATTTTGGACTTAAGAGCGTGTCCGAAAAGTTATTTTGAAGTCTGTAGTTGAATTTGACTTGAAATGACTAAAATGGAAAGTTAAGTTTGGACGTTTCACCGGGAGTTGACTTTTTGATATCGGGGTCAAAATTATTCTGGAAATTAGAATAGCTCCGTTATTTCATTTATGACTTGTGTGCAAAATTTGAGATCATTCAGACTTGATTTGATAGATTTCGGCATCGATCGTAGAAGTTGGAATTTTCTTAGTTTTAATAGGCTTGAATTGGAGTGTGATTATGTTTTTGATGTTATTTGATGTGATTTGAGGGTCCGATTAAGTTCGTATCGTGTTTTAGGACTTGTTGGTATATTCGAACGGAGTTCCGAGTGGCTCGAATGAGTTCCGGGGTGAGTTTTGAGCGAGTCCGGGTATTTTAGCACTCTGACGATGTTATGGAACAGTTAAAGTGTGGAGGGCACATTTTAGAGTGCAGAAGTGCGGCCGCAAACTCCCAAAGTACTGGGGCAGTAGGAATTGTTCGGACGGCACTTGAAGATATGCGGACCGCAGTTGAAATTGTGCGGTCTGCAGAATTCTTCTCGCGACCGCAGAAAGGTGATTTCGCAGGTTCGTTAGTCCGCCTTCGGAAGCTTATATCTTTTAATCTACAAGGAATTTGGACATGATTCAAAACTAAAAGTTATAGCCCTTTGAAAGTAGTTTCCAGAAAGGAATAGAATTAATCACTTGGATATTTGTACAAAATGTTATGGATATTTTATTGAAGCCTGGTAGTGCAGTCACTATGAAGTGCGGCCGCCCAATTTGGATTGCGGCCGCAGAACTTGGAAATCTGCGGACAGCACTTGAAAATGTGCAGACCGCACATTGAGAGTTCAGACGTGGTATTACATAAGCGAGGGTTAGGGTATTATTTCACATTTGGACGTTGGGAGCTCGGTTTGTGAGATTTTTCGTGGGGTTTTTAAGAAATTTATTGGAGTAAGTGATTCTAACTCAGATTTGGTTAATATACATGAATATATCATTGGTTTTATCATTCAATTAGTATTTTGAGATGAAAATTTGGGTAAAATTGTAGAAATTTTATAAAATAAATTTTGGATATTTGAATGTCGATTCGAAGTCGGATTTGAGTGAAACTAGTATGATTGGACTCGTAATTAATTGGGTTGTAGGATTTTGTGAGTTTCGTCGGATTCCGAGACGTGGAAATCACGGGCAATTTTTGAGTTAAATTTCGGATTTTTGTGGAAAAATTTGTATTTTCGTATGGAATTGATTCCTATAATTTGTATTGACTGAAACGAATTAATTGTGGCTAGATACGAGGCTTTCGGAGATCAATTCTCGAGGCAAGGGCATAGCGGAGTAAGAAATTATACGATTTGAGGTAAGTAACACTTCTAAACTTAGTTCTGAGGGTATGAATCCCCGAATTTGTATAATATAAATTGTTTGGAGGTGATGCACACGATAGTTGACGAGCGTGTGGACGTGCACCATTAAAATTTTGACTTGAATAAATTCTGTGAAGCTGTAAAAATTAAAGAATCATGTTATTATCTGAACATTTCTCACGTGTTAGAGAAATTGAGCTAAGGCTCTTATTAAAGATCATGTTTAGGCTACGTGCCGATATTTTGGGACCCATGGGGTCGTGTTGCTGTTAAATTAATTATTTTAAAAATGTATATTTCACACTCAATCATATTCATCCATTGTGAGGATATTTATGGGATCGAGCTGCGAATCGTAGCAAGCCATATTGACTTTCTATATATTATTATTATATGGATCGGGGTTGCTCGCCTGCAACAGGCCTTATAGGCTTTACTATTATATTGATCGGGGCTGCCCGCCTGCAGTAGGCCTTATAGGCTCTATTATTATGGGATCGGACTGCACGTCGCATTAGGCCATATCAGCTTTATATAGCGCTTGGGCTGAAGGAGCCCCTCCGGAGTCTGTACACACCCCCAGTGAGCATAGATGATTATATATTCAGGATGGACTTCCCAGGGCATGGACTTGCCTTACTTATTTGTATTGTGATAAATCTTTCCCTGGACATGGATCTTGTCTGTATCATTTATATTTGGGGTATAAATTACCCCAGGGTTGGATTGACCTTACAAGGTACTGAGTGACTGACTGTCAGACAATGTGTATATATATATACGGGATAGAATATCCCTGGGCTGGATTGGCCATAAACAGTACCGAATGACCGAATGATTTGTGACCAGTATTACATGAGGTCTTTCCACTGAGATGACATATTCCTCATATCATACAGTATTGATCTATTTCACTTGTACTGAGTTTAACTGTTGAACTTAAAAGCATGCCTACATTTCTGTACCATTATTTATACTAGATTGTACTTGCGGAGCTCGTCACTACTTTCAGCTAGAGGTTAGTCGTATTACTTATTGAGTTGGTTGTACTCATAGTGCAATCTGCACCTCGTGTGTAGATCCAGGTATTTCCGGGTACGGCGATTGCCATATTTGAGGATTTATCTGTTGGAGACTATCAAGGTAGCTGCTTGGCGTCCGCAGACCTTGATTCTTTTTCCTTCAGTTATTGTACTGTTCTATACTTTCAGACAGTGTTTTATCAGTCAGACTTTGTATTCACATTAGATGCTCATATACTCAGTGACACTGGGTTTTGGGGATGATTGTATTTCTATTTGTGAGATTCCTTCTGTTAAATTTAAATATTATGTTTTCAAACTTAAAAGATATGGTGGTTTATTGAGATTGTCGGCTTGCCTAGTATTGAGATAGGCGTCATCACGACGTGTGAGATTATGAGTCGTGACAAGTTGGTATCAGAGCCTAGGTTACATATCTCACGAGCCATGAGCAGGTTTAGTAGAGTCTTGTAGATTGTTACGGAGACATCTGTACTTATCTTCGAGAGGTTGTCGAACCCTTAGGAAAATTTCACTCTCTTGTATTCTATCGTGCGGAATTGATTCAGCTTGAAACATAACTCTTTGAGTTCCTTCCACGCATTCGTGTGCACATGTGAGTGCTCAGTATCAGCTGTGCATCGCTGGCTTGTGATTCCATGAACGAGGTTCGAAATGTGTATTATGTATTTTAGTGATGGACCATTCTAGAGAACTTGAAGCCAGATTTAGACCGCAGCTTAGACTCAGCAATTTCGGTTGTGAGAACTTGTAAATTTGGGCTTATACATCGGTAGTATCCCTATGAGTGGAATTTATGGCTCGATGAGCTGTTGGATGACTATATGATGAGTATGATGTGAATGCGGGATGTGTTCAGCTAGATTGAATGAGACGAATAAAGTTTACTTGTGACTCAAGAGTCTGTTATTAGGTACTTGATTCCTGTTTTGATGTGACGTACAGTCTTGAGTTGTGAGTGCGTTGAGGGATCTTTCATACTGTTTAATTGTGGAGCAAAGTACATTTTTATGTCGTGTTGTTGAGTTCAAACTCAAAAATATTAAGTGATTGCATAGTAATTATGACTACGAAAGGGTATAACAGATGCCAATTTGAGGCTAAGTGGGTGGGTTATCCCCTGCGGAGTAATCTACATAGGTGTATTCCTTATAATGTTGAGTGGAGAGTTTCTTTTCTGCCAGCGGGGCGTAGGTGATGAGATTTGAATTTGAATCTGGTTGAGAAAGTTGACTTGAGTGTCAAGAGAATGAATATGAGCTTAGCGGATAATTGAGGTATTTTATGGTTTGTGTTACCTGAGCTTGTGAAGAATTTTTGTTGAACTGACTGCAGTATTATGGCAGTAATAGAGTATGGATATTGTGAGTTATGGAATGTTTTGTTCTATGGCTTTGAGGCAAGTGGGGGAGCCTGCTATTATGATTTGATTTCATGGCTATGTGTTGTACTGATTTCGATTTGAGGCATACATGTGAATCGGTTACGACTTACAGAGATTGAGATCGAGGATGACTCGAGAAAAGAAATTCCTGAATACAGGTTATATTGCACTTTATGAGTATATGAAAATCATGGAATGATTAAGTTGTTATTTGAAGGATGTAGTGCGCACGAATGAATTTGATTGGTAGTATTAAGGCAGGGTTACTTCTTTGGGTATTGTTGTTCTAATGGGGCACATGTCTTTTGGCCCGTTTGGGTGGTGCAATTTGGATTTGAGCAAAGTGGGTAACTCTCGAGAGGGTTCTAATGGATTCAAAATGTATATGTGGCAATTGAAAATTTTTCGGATTCGTATATCGCTATAATCGGCTATTTACATTGGATGGTATTGGGACTTGCGGTAATTATGTATGACTATGGATTCTACATTTTAATATAAGAAAGGAAAGAGAAACAATTTTAAATTCACATAAGGTCCTTCAGAGTGAGTGTCTCGGTTGTGATACTTTGTGGTGCTTAAGAAGAATATAATGGCTTATGGGCTTTAGGGCGGTGTGATTTTATGTTAGGATGTCTTGTAGTGAGCTTTGGGTAAGTATCGTGGAGTTCTGACAAGAAGAAGTATCAACTTAAGGGTAATTCAGAAGAAACTCGAAGTAAATAGGACAACTGGGTAGTAGGCTAGACCAGTATGGTTATGGCATGCTCGGTTCTTTTGGGTAATTATGATGTGGAGACTTTACAGATATTTTGGTGGCAATATTCTTGGGTTTGGTGACCTTCGTGGCTTGGTCGAGTTAGAGGAATTCAGTTCTGATAGCTTGGTTATGTGGAAATGGATTCAAAGTATTCTTGATGGTTTCTACCATTATTCGAACCAGATATTTTCTACCGGTATTTGGGACATATTGTGTATCGTGATTTCCTCCTGGATGAGAGCAAATGGAAGGTTTCTAACTAACCGAGTATTTAATTTATTGGTGACCCAGAGTTGATGATGAGATTCTAGTGCTTTTCATGTGATTGCCTGATAGATGCGGTGTGCTGTGCGAAATTAAAATTTACATGTAGAAGGTGGCAGTTTAGTCTTGAAGGGAAGGTCCCGAATTTTGGACAACATGATCAGTTTCAGATATTTAGATGAATGTTATAACTGCATGGTAATTCCTGAGAAGGGTGCGAATGTCAGAAGGCGTATTGTGTTTTGACTTACGGATGTTCATTAGTATTGCGGTACTCACCTAGTTGATAGACTGCTGATATTCAAATTATTGCTATGTGGCATGGAAGAATTATGGAAATATTCCTAGTGGGATGATCGTGCATGAAGGATGTGATAGTCATTCGAGTGCTGGAGTTGTGATCAGTTACGATGGTTCATGTGTTCTATGAATTTGGGGGATTCGGAGTTCTCAGAAGTGAATTGTTTCAGGGTTGCGGCCTTTTTGAGGTGAGTATTTTATTTAAAATCAGTGGAGGCACTAATTGCGTTAATTATTTGTGATAGTTGTGCGCTATGAGTGCGTACATATGTGAGGTTTGAGCCATGTGCGGGCATCGGGGCAAGTATTCATACTCGGAAGAATGGTTAGGCAAAGATATGCCTAGAGTTGGCTGTTAAGCGTAAAGTTATAACGTTTCTCATATCCGTACCTTGGTCAAGAACTATCTGGGCTACACTTGAGGTTACAAAGAAGCTAATTCCCTGAATAAATTAGGTAGTTACTATTTCTGTGTTAACTTGCCGATTTGAGCGGTGATAGCACACTTTGCACCTCCCTACTCTATGGCGTGTTATTTAAACCAGTCTAGGAGCATGAGAATCTTAATTCATTTATCATATACATGTGTACTTATTTGATTGCTCATGTACGATATGCTTGGACTGGAGTCCTGTGACCATGCCAGGTGGATTATATTATTGGCACGTGAGTTGTCCTTGCGGATCCATATACTGATATTATTGGTACATGAGTTGTCCATGCGGGTCCAGATATTGATACTATAGCACGTGAGTTGTCCGTGCGAGTGATGTTAATATGAGCTCTAGAAGAGCTGGTTACTGTTATTAAATTTGTGTGTCTTGGTTCTACTATATATAATGAGCTTATAACATTTCGGTTGTGGTGGTGCTTGTTGAACTTGCAATACGGTTCTCTTCTTTGAGACATTTTTCATTTTTGGATACACGGATTGCGTAGTTATGGCTTGAGTTATATTGATGTGGTATGTCTGTGGGATAGTTGTGTTGAATAATATAAGGTTATTGGACCTAAAATAGGTACTATCGGGTTTGGTTACGGTATTTTCATAAGGATAATATTGAATGTCGGCTTAGAAAGTAATTATGGTTCTGGTTGGGGCGAGAGAGCTCCGTGACTTGTTGATCTGATAAGGGGTCATGAGATTCCGCGTGTTTCTTTCATTATCAGCAGTGTACGAAGGTTTTGGAATGAGGTTTTGTTTGATATGGGGTTTAATACTAGTATCAGGCTAGTTTTGAGTAGTTTCTGTGATCGGGAATGGTGTTGCGAGTATGCGAGTTGTGTAGTATGTTATGTGATTATATCTGGGGTTATGGTTATGGCTTGATACAATTTATTCAAACTTATAAAGTGTGTAGATGTGAGACACGAGTCTTGTAAGAAATTCTGGATGTTGGAAATTGGGTTCTAAGTTTTACGGACTAAGGTTAACATAATGATCTTCAATTGTGTTGTGTTGCCATGTCTATGGAATAGGGTGGCGTGGGATCACCCCTTGGATATATGCGTGGTAAGGTGGGATAGTGAACTGATGGCTTGGAAATAACTCTTGGCACGTTCTAGGACGAACGTATGTTTAAGTGGGAACAATGTAACGACCCGACCGGTCGTTTTGAGTATTTACAATCCTTTCAATTATTTGGCGTCTTGAATAGCTTCATACGATGTATTATGACTTGTGTAAATTGTCAGTTTGCATTTTCAGGTGTTTCAAAATTTGTTCGGAAGAATAAATTTTTATGTTGAAGCTTTGAGTTGGAATAGTCGATCAAGTTTGTGTTTTAGTATTCGACATCGGATTGGAGCTTTGATGATTTCAATAGCTCCATATTGTGATTTTGGATTTAGGGGTGTATCCGAAAAATTATTTTGAAATCCGTAGTTGAATTTGGCTTGAAATGGCTAAAATAGAAAGTTAAGTTTGGAAGATTGACCGGGAAATTGACTTTTTGATATCGGGGTCGAAATCTGATTATGAAAATTGAAATAGCTCTGTTATGTCATTTATGACTTGTGTGCAAAATTTGAGGTTAATCGGACTTAATTTGATAGGGTTCGGCATCAATCATAGAAGTTGGAATTTTCTTAGTTTTAATAGGCTTGAATTGGAGTACTGTCACGGCCCAAAATCTCACATGTCATGATGGCACCTAACCCGACTCGTTAGGTAAGCCAATTTATAAATATCCGATTAAAAATAATATTTAACTAACTCTAATACACTCCCCAAGGACTGGTAATACAAATCATAAGCTTCTAAGATTAGAAATTACAAAGCTGGTATGAAATAAATTCATCATCTGTTCGAAATGTACATAAATAGATTTTTATAAATCTAAGACTACCATGAATAAGAGGCAGCTACGGCCGAAATGCAGGTGCGTCTTCAAATCCAGCTCCCGTCGATCACAACAACATCATCATCCAATATCTGCACGCAAGGTGCAGAAGTGTAGTATGAGTATAACCTACCACATATACTCAATAAGTAACAAACCTAACCTTAGGTTGAAAGTAGTGACGAGCTGGAACAAGGTCGGGTCTAATACAATAGCCAACAACAGTCCATAACAACGTAAAGCAAGTAATAAAAGAAGTAACTCAGAGATAAAATGCTCAGCTTAATCATGATTTCTGAAAATAGTTCTGCCTCTCAAGTTTATCAGTGAAAACTCAAGTCATTTATCGAAGTTGCCAAAAATATGAGTAAGTTTGAAAACAATAATTTTTCCAAAAATCCTTTCAACAATAAATAAGTTGTTTCATTTTCTTTCCAGATAGCCAGTGGAAAATGCATCACTATGCCCATATGCCAATAGGTGTGAGAAGTCATGAATGGCATGATACCGTACAACATAAAGAAAATACATCTCTATGCCTGTATGTCAAATGTGCATGTCAATCCGATGCAACTCAATGATAAAACCATATGCATACTCTCAGAGTAACATTTCACTCAGTCCTCCCAATCACTCAGTCCTCCCAGTCACTCAATCCTCCAAATCGCTCGGCACTCGCACTTAGTAAGTACCTGCGCTCACTGGGAGTGTGTACAGACTCCGGAGGGGCTCATTCAGCCCAAGCACTATATCAAGCCAATCATGGCATATAACAATAAAACATGTTGCGGCGCGCAGCTCGATCCCATAAATATCCTCACAATTAGGCCATCGGCCTCACTCTGTCATCAACCTCTCCAGTCTTCCGGGCTCAAGATGTCATGAAAATCAGCCCAAAAATGATAATATGATGTATCAATAAATAGCAACAGAGACTAAAATATGATATGAAATGAATGAACATGACTGAGTGTGAAATTACAATTTGAACATATAATTCTACCAGAGAAATGACCACAATGGGTACCAATAATAAGAGCATATGTCTATGCATCATTTTTAATACGACTCTCACCTCAATTTTCTCTAACACGTAGAGAATGTACTGATATCAACAGATTATTCAACTACACCGTTTCATGGAATTTGACCAAGTCACAATTCCTACGGTGCACGCCCACACGCCCGCCACCTAGCATGTACGTCACCTCAAAACCAATCACATAACATATAATCCGGGTTCCTCAACTCTAAGATTAGAGATGTTACTTACCTCGAACAAGCCGAATCCAATGCCGAGCAAGCTAAACAATGCTCCAGAGTTTCCATTCTGCGCGTATCAACTTCCGTATCAACTTTCGAATGCTCCCTATCTCCTCAATTCAAGCCAAACAATCTGTATCTATTCAAACAGCGTGCAAATAAATCACAATTTACTCCAATACTTACAAATTAACAATTTATGAAAATTCCCAACTCCGCTCGAAAAATCGACAGTGGGACCCACGTCTCGAAATCTGACGAAACTCACAAAATCCGATAACCCATTCAATTACGAGTTCAACCATGCTAATTTCACTCAAATCTGATTCCGAATCGGTTTTCAAATCTCGAAAATTCTTTTTGTGGAATTATAGAAATTCCTGCGATTTCTCTTGAAAAATCAATAGTCTAACGCCGAAGACGAAGATTAATCCATGCAATAAAATCATAAGGGAGCCAAGAACACTTACCCCAAGTTGTGTTGAAAACTTCCTCTCCAAAATCGCCCAAACCGAGCTCCAAAATCCGAAAATGGCTAAAAATAGTGAAACCCCGAACTTAAAGCTTCTGCCCAGCGTCTTCCGCATTTGCAGTCGCATAGTCGCATCTATGGCCTCCGCTTCTGCGAAAGAAGCTCGCATCTGCGAGTCAGCCTTGGCCAGCAGTGGTCGCTTCTGCGACGTCCAAACCGCATCTGCAGTCGCGCTTCTGCGCGAGTTGGGCCGCTTCTGCGATGCCTCCCAGCCAGCCTTCCCCAGGTCACTTCGGCGACCAGTTTTCACGCTTCTGCGAGCCGCACCTGTGGTCCCTCATGCGCAGGTGCGAAGACACCAGCAACAGAAAATTTTCAGTTTTCCTTAAGTCCGAATTTGATCCTTTAATCATCCGAAACTCACCCGAGGCCCCCGGGACCTCAATAAAATACACCAACAAGTCCTAAAACATTGTTATACCCCATTTTAACACGGGTCAGATTGGAGTATAACATATTGGAAAGACCAAGGTTTAATTAAAGAGAGTCGCCGCCTAATTATTTTAACGGCGAATTAGGACACCGATTTTAGCTAAATAATACTTAAAGTTAACTCAATTTTATGGTTTACTTAAACTTAGAAATTCTAGGCAAGGATTCTAATTAATCCTATAGGGAAGGTTATTAAGGCACCCTATATGATCCGATAATTACGGTTAACCAGCCAAACTTAGATTGTTAATTAATAATTAAAAAATAGAAAGCTATCAAAATCTGATTAACGAAAACCTATCGTTTTACGAAGCGGTAAGAACTTGTTTTCAAAGAAAAGTTTTACGAAAAAAAGGGTTCACTTCTTTTAAATTATTTGACTCAAATTTTGTATTAAGAAATCTGACTGCTAAGTGCTAAGGAACTTGGTTTAAGACTGATTTACAAATGATGCCTCCTAAATCTAACGTCTTTTATTAAAAAATTAGTATAGCAAATTATTTTCAAACTCTTGACTTTAAAAATCTTTAAAATAGAAGTTGTATAAGAATAAGTACTTTACTAATAATTAGACTGGAGATACTATGTGATTTAATAAGACATAGCTATTTAATCCTATGTATGAGCTCCAAAAAACCAAATCCCAAAATAGGGATAAACCTCAAAACACATAAATAAAAGGTAAGATACAATGAAATGGCAAAAGAAATAAAAGGACGCCATAAGCGCCCCCAAGCGTTTCGCTTGTTTTCTCGCTATCCGATGCTCTAAGGAAGATGGTATGCAATGACTCCATGTGGTGGTGGTAGCGTTGAGTCTCTAGACTCATCTGCGAGAGCCTCGAATTAAGACTCCATTTGCTCCAAAGTGTACATACAAAGAAAGAAATAAAGATGAAGAATTAGAGCAGTGAACTATTGATTCTTTAAAATTGATAGTAAGAGATAAAATGGATAAAGTCACAATGTTATCTAGTTTGCAAACAACTTTTAAAACCAGAAATTCATGCTAATAGGTTGTCAATTTTGTGTTAATTCTTCGCTAATCAAAGCCATTTAATGTGTTCGAAATAAAATCAACTACAAACAAGACACATAGTAAAGTCTACGAGACAAACGCAAACAGTTACAATTTTAAGGAAAACAGGTATATATATGGTCTTTGCTAAAAGAACACTAAGCATTATATCAACTCATGAGGGGGCTTCACTAAATATTCTAATAGGTATATCATTTGACAGAGTTCTTACCAAACCAATCACTACCTCATCACATGCTATTTAATCAGTTAATGTAAAATATAAGTTTTTCCCAAACGTGATACATGCTCACAATTTAGACCAAGAAATAGGACTGCAAACTAAACAAGAATTCATGAAAACCTTTACTTGATACCATTAACAGAAAATGTATTCATTGCCTTCTTCTTTTTGTTCTCGTTCCATAAACCATGGGGGACGCAATTTCAACACATCCAGGTTAACATATTAGATATACACACATCATCTCCTTTCCATCAATGTCCTATAGGCATGATACTACATTTGCTAATCCCAGAGTCATATTTTCTATCTCTTAAAAAGCTAGAAAAGCAGATATATTCATATTTCAACAGAAAATGTGTTTCTTCTGTGCTTAAATGAATAAGTAATAATTTATTGTCTAAGTATTATCCTCTTAAATTACCTTAAGTAAGCAAATCGCTTATAGTCATTCATGAACACTTACAGTTCACACTAAAGAAGGGATCTCATTTTTTACACGATGAGTAAAAAATAAACTTCTAGGGACATGCTGTTTAAGGTGTGAAGACACAAGTAAATCAAGTATTCATTTAACAGTGTACATTTAGACAAAATATATTCTTAAACAAGCTAATTGAAATCCTAAGCACGATGTTTAGGCAAAAAGGGTTCTAAATTAAAATAGCAAATAAATGTTTTGCAAGACGACTAGCTCATGATAAAATCCTTCTTAAAATCATAGTATCTAAAAGGAAATGGGTATTTTCGTGTGAGCATTTTATCAAATGTCAGGCATGCTTCTAACAATACACACCAGAACATAATCTCCTTGAAGGATTGTTGCTAACAACTTTAGTCATAGAGTCATTCTCTTAAACAAACATAAATTAGAGCCATTTTTATAGAAACATAAAAACTTAATAGAAACTAACAACCCTCGAAGCAAACACGCACCAGGCATCGAACGTGCTCTTATTAGAATCAAGATGAGAGCGAAAGGAGAAGATACGGTCTTTACCCGAAAAATCGGATAACGTTGAATTTGTGTATGGTTCTAAGGACAAGTAGATTCCTTTGACCTGAAGATAACAATACACGTATTTATTATGCAAACTAGAAAATGATGAACAAAGGTACTTAGTGAGCTTTAGAAAGATAAACACAATGAATTCTCAATCTGCCAGAGAAGATCCTTCTATTACAATCTATCTTGCCTTTTATAGCCAACGATCACTATTTTATCTATAACAACATAATAAAATAATATAACTAGTGGAGGACCCATGATGGTGTGTCTCCTCATTAATTCCCGTCAAGATTCTTTCCTTTGGTGCGGTTGTAACAGCTTTTGTCTGTGAGCTCGATACTGACTTGAGCTCGGTGTCGGATCGGAACC
>AWOL01S0035230.1:5708-16352 GCA_000715115.1 Nicotiana otophora
GGGGTACCCAATAAATGTGGGGAACCTCATGGCCTAGAACATATCTAAGGCAACCGGGAAGGAAGAAAGTTCCTACTCTTACCCCAATTTCATCACTATGTACCTAGAGGACCAGCGGGTTGAGGGGAGACACTTTGACACGAAGGTGAAGCCGAAAAGGCCCTTCTCTTGGTATAGCCTTCAGGGAGCAGACAATCCCAAGTCAAAAGGCAAAGCCACTATCTCCACTGACCAGTCTGAAGAGCCAAGGGTAGTGGCCACTAGGTCCGAGCCTTCCACTGCCGAAGGTTCATCTGCTGTGATGCCACCTCCTTCCTCAGGGCCATCTGTATATGCCCCACTATTTGTGCCTTCCTCCTCAACTTACCCTCATACTGCATTGCGGGTCTCTCAGACACTATCCAGCGTCAACAACTGGTTGCAGGCAGCTACATTAAAGTTGTCTGTCTTATCTAGTACAGTCGCAGCACATGCAGCCCCAGCATAGCTTCAGGTACCTCTATCCGTGGAGGAGTCATTGAAGGAGCTTCTGGACAACCAGAAGAAGCTCCTGGGCAACCAAAAGAAAATCCCGGAGACATTAGATACTCATGGGAAGGTGATCAAGGAGTTGGGCAAGCAAGTCAAAAAGATGAAGAAGACTCAAGCTTCAAAGGAGTCAGTGGAGCTGCTGAAGATGGAGGTTGAGAAGTAAACTTCTACCGGAGATATTTCACTGGACCTGCTTATGGAGGAGACTGCCCCTACAGAACAGGCATCAGAGCAGGAGGCTGATAGAGAGCCGATGAGAAGATTTGTGGTACCCCAGACCGAGGACTTAGAGATTCAGTTAGAGGATCCTGATGGGGTTGATGAGCCTACACAGTCTGAGGACCCTACCAGAGTACCTGAGACCACATAGGGAGTTTTATTTAATCTTTATCTTTTCCCTGAGCTTATTTTTACTTTTAGCATTGAGGACAATGCTAATTTCTATTTGGGGGGTGGTCTTATTTTGATTTGATGACTTTGATGACTAGCATGTAATAATTATGATACTATTTTTCGTTATTTTTCACTTTTGGTATGTGTATAACTTTACCATTCCATGTATATATTCATCCCCATTTTGTGTATATTCGTTTCACTCCCCTATTGTACATATTCAGTTTACTTTCCATATTTTACTATATAACTTATTTTATAACTTTCCTTAATAGCTTAGCTTCTTACTTTCTTTAATAGCTTCTTTTTGAGTTTGTAGCCTCTTTTTACATTTCTGCGTGATCAATAAGCCTTTGGTTTTTTTAATGCCTCGGTTCTTTCCAAAGGTGAATGCTGTGTGAACCGGGTGGATCTTCCCAATGATGGATGACGTGACAACCTTCTTAAGGGATTGAGTCTGTTTTTCTTTCTGTTTTGATATATAGTAATAATGAATAAAAGTGTCTCAAGCAGGCTTCACTTGGTACCAACACATTAACCTTCGACCTCATGGTTAGAGACAAGTTGGTTGAAGAGATTAGCTTTAGTTATGAACTTTAGACTCTTGCGTTGACTAAAACTATCATCAAGTGGTTTCTGTGAGACATCTGTGATCTTCAATCTTAGCTAAGGTTGTTGTGGGCCCTCGACTCTATTCTCTTTAACAATCCAGTAGCTTGAGAGGTGAGGTATTGCATTGCAAGTCCAAGTCTCGTGCCAACAAGTCTAGAACTTGCCCTGAATGTTTGTCCAGGCAAAATTCTAAGTGTAGCTCGACTTGAGAAGTGATTGTAGGATCTCCTTGGTCCCATTTGAACTGTGAAAGCTTTCGTAGCCTACCAATGTAATATCCCTAGTCGACCCCTTTGAGCCTAAGCCTTTTTCATTAAATTTCCACATTACAAACCTTCATCTATTTTATAATGACCATCTCTTGGCATCCAATCTTTCCTTAGCATTCATGATGAGCAATGACCGAAAACATAAGTTTGGAGGAGAGACGAGGAACTTCAAAGTGATAAAAGATACAAAGAATAAAAAGAGTTGATGAAAAGGAAAGGCAAATAAAAGGATAAAGAGTTAAAAAGAAATATGTCAAAAAGAAAGAAAAGGTCAAAGGGATTCAAAAAATATATTGTTGAAAGGTATGGAATGATGAGAAAAGAAGAAAAATGATTATCATGAACAAGAAAGAGTGACAATATGTCTCTCTAGTTCCCCTGAGAAGGAAGAAAATGACTCAAAGAAAGATGAAACTGTCATAGTTCATTATATCCTACCTTGATCCAAAAAGCCTTCATTACATCCCGCTAAAGCCCTATATGATTTCAAGTTGAGTGAGCTTACATTAGGGGTGATCTACATAAGGGGCAAGCTTATAATACTTAGAGCCGGACTTGTGGCACTCTTTTGATAGTGATGAGTGCATTTCTTTACAATCCTTGTTTTGAATGTCACATTCTATAAAGTGAGATTTGCTCATGGAGAGTAGAGGAGGAGGAGTTTGGGATCCACAATTACCTACGTGAAAGAGCAAGCTTCCTTGATGAATTGAGTCAATTCTTGATGCTTTTGTGTCACATTAGAACTATAGAACTCAAGAAATCATAGGATGATATTTTTGATAATGCAATTGTGTTGAGGGTAGTTGTTAGTCCCAATTGATGCTTGATGAAGTCACCTTAGAAAAGCTGAAATTTTCCTTTCTTCTTTTTGTGGACGTGGGAGTTACCCTGTTTTCTTGAGGACAAGCAAAGGCTTAAGTTTAGGGGAGTTGATAACTAGGGGTTTTAGCCTATTATTTGCTCTCTTTTGCATAGGTTTTGAGTAACAAATACGTAAAGGTATTCCCGAAAACTAACTTAATTTGCTTGCTTGCAGGGTTTGGTCAAAATGAGACAAAGAAGTCATAATCAACTCATGAAGGAGTCAAACTTGCACTAATCCAAGGCTGAGACTGGAGCGCTGAGAGCGGCAGAAAAGCGCGGCCGCGTAAGGACTACCGCTAAGGAGGCCACTATTACACGGTCCGCGAAAGCTGATTCACAGAAGTTTCTTTGAGTACTAAAGTAAACGCTGACCGCGTTGAAAAAGCGCGACCGCGAAAACTTTAGCGCGGTCGCGAGAAGAGTTTTGCTGAGAGCGTGGTTCGAGGTTCAGAGACTCTACAGGTTGGGCTCAAATGAAGAACGCAGCCCACGTCCAAACTACGCGGCCGCTGAGAGCGCATCTTGAGGTGCAGAGACCCTGCAAGTCAGGCTTAACTGAAGAACGTGGTCCGCGTCCAAATTATGCGGTCGCACACATTATTACGCGGCCGCGAAAGATCAAGCACGGACGCGGTCAAAATTACGCGTCCGCGAATCCTTCGCAGGGGCATTTTTGTCCGAAAATTTCAACCTAGTATAAATAGATCCTTTTATCAATTTTAGGTTAAGTTTTGTTGAGTAGAGCACGTGAACAACTGGTTTTTCCCTTTTTGGGCAATTTTAGAGTAGAGTTACCTTCAAACTTTAGATTTTCATCTTGTAATTTAATATTATGGCTTATATTTCATCTTTATCTTTGATTTCTGTTACTATTATGAGTAGCTAGACACCATAGCTAGGGTTTGTGATGCAACCTTAGTGTGAGTATTTAATGGGTCTTGAATTTTAGGGCTTAATTGTGTATGGGTTAGTGATATTTAGCCTAATTTATGCTAAAATTGTAGAATTAGTGGTTGCAAATATTGATTCATGCCTTTATGACTTAGGCTCTTCTTGAGAAAGAGGGACTAAGTCTAGGAAAATTAGGCTAACAAGAAATTGGGGCGAACTCAAGAGATTGATAGCCTCAATTAAAGGGTTAAACCTAGAGATAGTAATACCTGACTTGAGCAAATTTCACTTGTATTATATGAACACCCATTTGGGCTTGAGAAAGCCAAATCGGGCAAAGTCACTCAAACTACCGAGAGGTATAGAGTGAGCATTTATTTGTGATGATTATATCACGACCCCAATCATAACAAGCTTGTCCTAGATTCTTGATACCCATTAGAAACTCACCTAGACGGAAGTCACTTCCCTAGTGCCTTTTAACACTTGAAAACTTTCACCAAAAATATTGTACTTAGCTTACACTCAGCATACTATAGTATGAAACTAGAATATAATCAATCGCAATAATGTTTGAAAGTGCAATTAGGAATAACACGCACATCTAGATTAATTAGATACCTAACTCCAAACCAAATTAACTCCCTATGGAAATCGATCCCGACCTCGTTGGGAAAACTGCATCGACCATCCTCGCTACTCTATAGTGGTGTAGGTTTGGACCCGATCAACCGCAAACTGGTCGCAGAATGGACCAGAAGAGCCCAGTTCTGGGCACTCATTTTGCGGTCAACTTTGCGGCCTGCATACCCATTCTGCGGTCCATTATGCAACCACAGACCTGTTTTCGGAGGGGTAATTTTTCTATTTTCATAACCCGGTCCCATTTTGATAAATAGGCTTTGGGGCTTATTTTGGGGCAATTATCTGATGATTTTAGAGAGAAGTGAGAGTGTTCTAGAGAGAGGAAGTAGATGAAGTGTCTTGTTTATCAAATTCTTGTCCAAACCTTAAAATCCAACAATAAATCCCTCAAGTTCTTCATCAAAGAGGTAAGGTTCTATCCCCTAATCTTTAATTTCGAGTTTGGGTAATGATGGGTGATTAAGAGTATTATTCTTGTGTGTAATAATACTATTTATACGAATCAATAAGGTTTATGGAAAGAGTGTTGAGTTCAAATAGGTAATGATTGGGTTGAAAATGGTAGAAATTTTCAAAGGCTTCAATTGAAGATTTGAGGGTCGAGTTGATGTCGGAATTTGGTAAAATTTGTATGGTTGAACTCATGGTTGGATGGACGTTAATATTTTATAACTTTTGTCTAGTTCCAAGGTGTGGGCCCCACTGGCAATTCTTTAGCTAAATTTCGGAGTTTATGAAAAATTAGCATTTTCACATGGAATTAATTCCAATAAATTTTATTGACTGAAACGAATTAATTGTGACTAGATTCGAGACATTCAGAGACCGATTTGCGAGGCAAGGGCATAGCAGAGTAAAGCATTTCATGCTCTGCGGTAAGTAACAGTTATAAATCTGGTCCTGAGGGTATGAAACCTCGGATTTTGGTATCATATGATTATTTTAAAGGTGACACACATGCTAGGTGACGAGCGTGTGGGCATGCACCGAGGGGAATGTGACTTAGTCCGTCCCGGAAAACTATAAAGTTGAATAATTTATTGTTAGCTATATGCTCTCTATGTGTTGATATAATTTGACTGTAAATCATGTTACAAATCATTCTTAGGCTATGTGATAGTACTGTTGGGACCCATAGAGGTTGCGTACTTGTTGAATTGCTTGCTAAATGTTATATGTACTCGGTCTCAATTTTTACTTGCACATTTTATCTTAGTCTCTTTTATTATTGTTGATACCTCATATCATTATTGTTTGGGCCTATTTAGTGATTATTGAGAGCCCGAGAGACTGGAGAGATTATGACTGAGTGAGGCCGAATGCCTGATTGTGAGATATTGATACCATAGCACATGAGTTGTCCATGTAGCACGTGTGTTGGCCGTGCAGATCCTTATATTATACTATAGTACGTGAGTTGGCCGTGCAATACGTGAGTTGGCCGGGCGGATCCTTATATTATATTATAGCACGTGAGTTGGTCGTGCGGATCCAGATATTTATATTATGGCACATGAGTTGTCGGTGCAGCACGTGAGTTGTCCGTGCAGATTATAGCGCTTAGGTTGNAGAAGTGAGAGTGTTCTAGAGAGAGGAAGTAGATGAAGTGTCTTGTTTATCAAATTCTTGTCCAAACCTTGAAATCCAACAATAAATCCCTCAAGTTCTTCATCAAAGAGGTAAGGTTCTATCCCCTAATCTTTAATTTCGAGTTTGGGTAATGATGGGTGATTAAGAGTATTATTCTTGTGTGTAATAATACTATTTATACGAATCAATAAGGTTTATGGAAAGAGTGTTGAGTTCAAATAGGTAATGATTGGGTTGAAAATGGTAGAAATTTTCAAAGGCTTCAATTGAAGATTTGAGGGTCGAGTTGATGTCGGAATTTGGTAAAATTTGTATGGTTGAACTCATGGTTGGATGGACGTTAATATTTTATAACTTTTGTCTAGTTCCAAGGTGTGGGCCCCACTGGCAATTCTTTAGCTAAATTTCGGAGTTTATGAAAAATTAGCATTTTCACATGGAATTAATTCCAATAAATTTTATTGACTGAAACGAATTAATTGTGACTAGATTCGAGACATTCAGAGACCGATTTGCGAGGCAAGGGCATAGCAGAGTAAAGCATTTCATGCTCTGCGGTAAGTAACAGTTATAAATCTGGTCCTGAGGGTATGAAACCTCGGATTTTGGTATCATATGATTATTTTAAAGGTGACACACATGCTAGGTGACGAGCGTGTGGGCATGCACCGAGGGGAATGTGACTTAGTCCGTCCCGGAAAACTATAAAGTTGAATAATTTATTGTTAGCTATATGCTCTCTATGTGTTGATATAATTTGACTGTAAATCATGTTACAAATCATTCTTAGGCTATGTGATAGTACTGTTGGGACCCATAGAGGTTGCGTACTTGTTGAATTGCTTGCTAAATGTTATATGTACTCGGTCTCAATTTTTACTTGCACATTTTATCTTAGTCTCTTTTATTATTGTTGATACCTCATATCATTATTGTTTGGGCCTATTTAGTGATTATTGAGAGCCCGAGAGACTGGAGAGATTATGACTGAGTGAGGCCGAATGCCTGATTGTGAGATATTGATACCATAGCACATGAGTTGTCCATGTAGCACGTGTGTTGGCCGTGCAGATCCTTATATTATACTATAGTACGTGAGTTGGCCGTGCAATACGTGAGTTGGCCGGGCGGATCCTTATATTATATTATAGCACGTGAGTTGGTCGTGCGGATCCAGATATTTATATTATGGCACATGAGTTGTCGGTGCAGCACGTGAGTTGTCCGTGCAGATTATAGCGCTCGGGCTGAAGGAGCCCCTCCGGAGTCTGTACAGCCCCAGTGAGCGCGGGTACCCATTGAATGTGACTGTTGAGGGCTGGGAGCCAAGTGGTTGAGCTGTTGTGATGAGTTGAGTGATTATTGCATGAGAGGCTGTACTTGCTTTACATTGTTGTTGCACTTGGTTGCCATCTGTCAGTGTTGTGAAATATCTGAAGGATTTATATTCGGATTACATGAATTTGAACTGTATAAAATTTATTTGATTTAAACTGCCGGATTTGAAAACATGTCTATTCTTTGTTGGAATTACTGAAAGTGAACTATAATTATGTAGCTCGCCACTATCGTCAGTTCTTTATTTATTATTGTTACTTGCTGAGCTGTTATACTCATACTACACCCTACACTTCGTATGCAGATTCAGGTGTTTCCGGACATAGCGGGTGTTGATTGTTTCGCACAGCTGATTTTTCGGACACTCTGAGGTAGTTGTCGTGTTTTGCAGACCTTGCCTCTCCTTCCCTATCTCCTTGTTTACTGTATTTGGTCTCAGACTGTTACAGACCATATTTTTCAGACTTGTATTCATAATTAGATGCTCATGTACTTAGTGACACCGGGTTTTAGGGAGTATTTGTATCAGTAATTGTGAGATTTTGTATTGTATTCAATTATTGTATTTTCAAACTTAAAGAGAAATTTTGATTTATGGAGATTGTCGGCTTGCCTAGTATTGAGATAGGCGTCATCACAATATATTGGGATTTTGGGTTGTGACACACAACTAACCATCCCATCACCATCAACAATCATAGCCGGCACTGTCTATCATTATAAACTACCACCACCACCTTCCTCAATTACAACTACCACCACTACCCGCCATTACTAATTATCACCACCCACCACCACCATTCTCAATCATAATAGCCACCATTACCAAATACTACTAGCTACTACCCTGAACCACCACCATCAACCAAAACTACCACCAACCGCCGCCTCTAGTCGGGATTCACAAGCACCACCGTTAGCCATCACCATCAGCAAACTACCATAGAATATTAGATTGATTCGTATTTTAATTGAATTTTATGTTTATTAATTTTCAAATAAAGATAAATTGCATACATTCAGATGTTAAAAATCAAATGGTCTTAATCATTTAGTATACAGATCTTAATACACATTTTAATATTCAGATGTGTATTCAGATTCAGATGTTTTAATCTTAATACACATCTTGATATTCAGATTTGTATTCAGATTCAGACGTTTTAATATTTAAAAAAACAAAACAAATGAGGCCTAACATCCCTATGCACAACCTAATGGGAGCGTGTTATTTATTTTTCATGAAAACCAACCGTTGATTTTTCATTTGTAAATAGTATTTTTTTTGTTTTACACAAAATAGAAAAGGAAAAGAAAATACACGGTGTTATTTTGTTTCCTTACAAGTTTTCAAAAACGGAGAAGGGTCAAATATATCCTTGTACTATCGAAAAAGTGCCAAATATAGCACTCGTTATACTTTGGGTCCAAACATATCCTTGTTGTTATATTTTGGGTTTAAATATACCCATGTCGTTATATTTTAACACAAATATACCCCTTATTTTAACAAAAGGACACAAGTCATCATCTTATTAGTCTATTTTAAACTATCCCCATATTAATTAAAATCCAACCTATAACCCGATATCCAATTTAAATACCCATACCCGATACCCAAAAATTACTCTACTTTATTGACATAAACATTCAACACAAAAAATTGGAGTACTAAGCTGCCACCATAGCGGCAAGTAATTGACAGTTGGATTATAAATGCAAAGTAATTAAAAGTCAAAAATTAGTATATGACGTTGAGTGATTTCCTTCTTTGCTCTGAATCGCAAGCTGAACTTTCTTTCATATGTTTATACTTTATAGCATGCAAGTTCAGTTAAAAGGACATATTTTAGTCATTTTGATGGTTTCCGTTTACTACAACCAAAAAGATTCAAAATCAAACTAATGTTTCTCTGTTTTCTATTACGGAGTATTCTTTAGACGTGAAAGAGGACGAGGGGAAAAAAGAAAAAAACAAATGGATGAAGGAGCGAAGTTGCCCGGAGGAAAAAAAAAATGGGAGGAGTCTGCGAAGAAGAAGGGAGCAAAACTTTCATTTTAATTGGATATATGAGTATGGATCTTTTAATTGGATATCGGGTTTTGAGTTGGATTTTAATAAGTCAAGGATAGTTAAAAATAAACTTATAGGATGATGACACGTGTTTCTACGTTAAAATGAGGGTATATTTAGGGCAAAATATAACAGTAAAGGTATATTTGAACTCAAAATATAACGAATAATATATTTGATCATTCTATCGATAGTGCAGGGGTATATTTGGCCCTTTTTCCGTTTCAAAATCTTTCTTCACTTGGCCTTGAAATTTTAGACTTTTTTTTTGACGTTTCTTGCTATCATATCCTTCTTTACAATAATGTAATCTTATTATTTTAAAGCCTGATATAGTTAGGAAGTATTTAATTAATAAAAAAAATTTAATTAATTTAAATGTCCTACATATTGGAAATAACCATATGGAAGGAATTATAATTATATTACCTAATTTAAGTAATTAAGAAATTTATATAAGATAAAAAAATTTAATTAATTTTAAAGTTCTAAATATTATGACTTTCTACATGGTTTAAATAGGGAAATATTTAATAAGTAGAAGTTAATTTAAAATTTTTAAACATTAGAAAAATAACTAAATGACAATTTTGTCTAATATGACATATATCATTTAAGGGTAAAAAAGATTAACGATATTTCACTACTAGAAATCCGCTAAAAACCGACCGAAAATTTTCGACCAACGTTGGTCGATCAAAAAATGCTATCAAAAACCGTCCAGCTTAGACGAAAACTGAAAAAAAAATATTTTATATTTTTTTATAAATAAATACCGACTAACGTTGGTCGGTAAATTGGTCAACAAGTTGACCCAGCTATTTAGACTTGCTTAGTCAAAGAAAATTTTGGATTACCGACCAACGTTGGTCGGTAATCTGGACCCAATTTTTAAAATTTTAATAATTATTTTATTATCTAAAATATTTTATAAGATTTAAGAATTTATATTTAAAATTAACGACCAACGTTGGTCGGTTAATGCAGGGGAAGCATTTACCGACCAACTTTGGTCGGTAATTTTTATTTTCTGGAAAATAACCGACCAAAGTTGGTCTGTTATTACGTCAACATTGGTCAAAATTTTGGAATTACTTTTATATTTACTATCTAAATAATTTAAATGTAATCCGTTAACACTTTTGTAATACAAATAATGAATACACTAATGTCACGACCCAAATTATCCCTCCGTAAGGTGTCGTGATGGCACCTAGTCTTTACGGCTAGGTAAGCCTAATATTGCGAAAAATATAAAGAAAACACAATATTTTAAAGATAAACAGCATATTATGAATAGCCAAGAGTAGCACCACTCGGCATATACAAAATAATTTTTCAAGACCCGGAATATCACTAAGACACAAGCTCCTATAATCTATGTAGCTCTATACAAAAGTCTGAAGATAATAAAGAAAGTCTCTAGGCGAGGGA
>AWOL01S0035235.1:4614-16178 GCA_000715115.1 Nicotiana otophora
CACCCGAACCCCCCTTCTTACTACCCTTTCAGAAGGTGAGGCAGAAGGATTGAGATTCTCGTAAGTAATGTTCAAAAGCATTGTTCCTTGATCAAGTAATTACGATATCTCCTTATTAAACCCTTATTCAATATTTTATTTTGCATACAAACTAGAGGTGCAAAGAGAAGGTGTGGTCCAGCTGCAGGAAAGATTAATCACAGAGACAAATTCAAAGAGATTCCCGCCTACGGGCGGGGGTTCCCAGCAGGCTATTATACGTATTCCCCTCGGGGGTAGCTACAAGCATAAACCGATTTATAAAATTACGTAGTGTGATCGCAGGAACTATTCGCAAGCTTGCGCACACATGGAAAAGTTGAAGATTTCTAAGAATGGAGAACCCCGGACGGCCGTGGAGGCCTGAAAACAAGACAGTCCGAAAAAAGGGCCTTCTGTCTACACACTTTCGAGAATAGAATAGACGAGATGGTTGTGATTGACAAAGTATGGGGAGGTGAGTCTTGTCTCCTTTCACTTTGTCATACTCAGGGGAGTGGTGACTAGAGAGTAAATGCCAGACGAAACGACGGCGGCTCCATAAGGGGGATTGTCAGGTTCTTATGGGCGCATTAACTAGAAATCCGTTGGAATTGGAAGTTACTGTAAGCGAGGGAGGGAAAGGAAAAGTAAAAAAATTTATGCGTTCGTGCTCCACATTGGTGAAACACTTCACTCACTCAAGAAGAAACATAAAATTACTAGCTTTTCGGTATTGAATGAAAGAGGCTTTAAACCTTCATCAACGCCAACACATAGGCAAGGGGAGCAGCATGAAAAGCGAGGCTCCACACCCTTCTCCATCGGATTTAGGAATCGAAACCGGACCAAGCACACACACAAGCCTGCCACCAAGCATGAGAAAAAAAGGAATATGTTGAATCGGGACAGGAAACCATCATAAGCCATCCAACAAGCAAAACGAGTTCTCATTCACGGATAACTAAGCTTTGACAAGGGAGAGGGGGACCCTTCTCATACCCGCCCTTACAGGAGCCTAACGAAGAAAAGGCTATGCCTAATAGGGGAAGACTATAGTAAAAGTATGTCCATCTGTGGATGGCTAGCTCGTACATGCAAATATTGGACCTAGGTTTGTTGATGGATCTAGTCTTGTCGAACAGGTCCGGATTTGAGGTTCGAACACAAAAGCCCACTAGCCGAGTTGAACTAGTTAGTGATGGAAGAAATTGCCACGAACTGAGAACAAAAGGATGCACTTGCCCCCTTCCCCAAATATTACCGCTCATCCACCGCTTTTTATGCTGAAATCATGTCTTTGCCTTTCCAGGCTCTACTTTTCATACTATTCCTTACGCCCTGAGAAAGAACCACCACTTAGATTCATTTCAAATCTCGAGTTCTTGTTTAGAATTAGCGTTTATGAAGTTCGAACGAGAGCTTTCATTCAATTCAAATTGACAAACAGTAGTGGAAGCATAATAAATGTCCGTAGGACAAAACAAAATCCTGAATTCCCGGGTTTCCTTTGCCAATAGACCAATCAATGGTGCTCTATCGGAACAAGATTTAGTTGCTACAAGCCAAGCCCGCTGCGGATCACTCCTAAGGCTTGGTGAGCTAGGTTTAGTGACCGTAACAGACTTCTATTCTATACATGTCTCCTTCTATTACTATTATATAACCTCCTCGAAGTAAGGAAGGGAAGGAGAAGGAGAAGCACAGATAATTAGGGAAATGGAGAAATTGTGAAGACTAGTGTAGAAGTTACTAACTTTTTTTTATGGAAGCCGAGAGCCTTCCGTGACATGGTCTTAGACTGGTTAATCGCGATGCACCAGTATTTCGAACTAAAAGGGATTTCGGACCCGGAGCGAGTATGTTTCATTACCATGAAGTTGAAGAAAACAAAAAGGCAGTTATATGGTGAGCACATGTACGACAAAAGAGGGAGGTGGAGGAGAAGCGTTATGAAGAACAAGAAGTTCTGAAGTTTAAGGATTAATTTCTACCAGATGATGTCGAAGCGGAATTCATAAATAAGTTTAAGAATCTGAAACAAGGTTTTTATAAAATTTCTATGAGAAAGTACATGAATGAGTTTAACTTATTGTCTCTACGATGTAGAGTGAAAGAGGAAGACAAAAGGCAATATTCGAGCCGACTTTTTGAATTGCATTTGTGTTTTCTAGATAGTATAGAAGGAGCATACCGTATAGCTTTGAGGGTCGAAAGACCAACTTCTTAAGCCAAAAACAAGAAAGCGAATGAAAGAAGCGAAGGTAAGAGTGAAAATACACCGTGGAGGAGAGCTTGCTTATGAGCTAAAGAGAAGGATGAAGTCGCAGGAGATTCGGTAGAGGAGATAGAGCTAGTAAAGATGACTAGCAAAAGCCTCAATAGAGGAAGGTCACTCAAAGTAACCTCCTCTTTCCTTTGTCATTGTCTACTGTTCATCCTTGACCTTCTTTCCGAACTCTTTAACACCGAAACACCCGCCATGAAGATTAGTCAAAGTAATCTACTCGAGCTTCGCCCTTTGTATTGTACCGCCTGGAAAGAGGTTCGCTAGCCTTTTTCTTTCCCTGCACTTAAAAGTTGCCTTAGTTCCCTTTTTTTTAAAAAGACCTAAGTCAAGGCTTCTATGCTGCTCGATATTTCTTGACGAAGAGAATGACATACTTAGGTCTTAGGATGAGATTCTGAAAGAATAACCGCACTATCAGAAGAAATTCTTCCTTGATTCCTTTGACCTAAGACTGCTACTTGTATTTCCTTTACTATTTTTTCTCTCTCCTCAGTTACTTCTTGAGCCAACAAAGTTTTTGCTTGTCTTTCCTTGCTACTTTCAATCAATCAGAAAGGGAGGATTGAGCAGTGGCTTGGGAAATAAGACAACACTTGATGGGAAATGAGGAGTAGTAAGGAATGATAAAGAGTGAGATTCAATCACCCTCTACGCTTTCCTTTCTTGAGAATAATGCTCTGGTCTAGCATAAATGCCACTAGTCATCTATGATTTGCATCTGCAAGAATAAAGGACAGGAGATTGTAAAACTAAAAAGAAAGCCAGGGCAGCTGGTGGATGAAGTCTACCTTTGTAATGTCAGGCTGAAAAATAGGGGATAGCACTAGAGAGTTGGGAACTTTCACTGCAACTGAAGAGGCTCACACCTTACATCAAACTAACCTATCAACATAAAGAACCGAGGTTGATTTCTTTGTAATAGGGAATGCAGTTGAAATAGAGATTTGCTTGAAAAGAGAGTAGTACAACAAGAAAGCTGTAAGACAGAAATAAGTCGATTGCTGCCATTTCGGAAATCAGGGTTTAGAAGTCTTTTGTCCGGGAGATATAGCTACTCAGCGCATACATACAGGGATCCTGTGATTTGATCTGTACTAGAGATGGAAAGAACCAAAGGAAGACTCCATAGCTGATAGAACCAACGACAATGTCTGAACTGACGAGAAAGTGAAAAGTGATCTGCACTATAGCTTCTCCCATTACATTCCTTATTGTTGCTTATATAAGTTTGTTTGTTTTGTAGCACGGGGGGATAGAAAGTACTTTTTGCCGCAGTAGGGGAGGGAGAGATTCTTTCTCTTTACTAGAGCCAAGACTGTACGAGGAGAGAAAGACTTAAGTCGACTCAAGTGGAAATAATCAGACTTCTTACATACCTTATCTCAAGTTACCCCTTAGTGCAGGTATGGGGTACTTCGTCAGCAGTGGTGCATTTAGCAAGAAGTCTTATTGCAAGAAAGCACACACAACACACAGTAGGAGAGTTCGAGTGTGAAAGTAGTGTACTAATGCCCCTGAGATAAGGTATGATTTTAGTGCCTTATCTAACTATAAGAGCAGGAGAAGCAAGCACTTACTTTCTTTAAGATGCAAACTTCCACGGCAGCTAAGAATTAACTCAGGTTTTCCGTTAGTGCGCTCCGGAAAGAATGAGCAAAGGCGAATAATCTCAAGTGATTTTCCCTTGACTACTGTCAGGCCAGGGAAGATAACTGCATAACCTAGGGAATAAAACTCCATAAAAGCGTGAAAGTACGGGGATAGAAAGAATGACACGATTCCTTATCGTGATAGAAGCAACAATAGGATAGGAGTGCACAGGTTCGCAACTGGACTCTTCTCTGACTAGAAGAGTTGTGCCTAAGACTCTGAAGTGAAGGGAGGTGCTCCCGGGCATTGCCTATATGGCTATATAGCATCTGCGTTGTTTGCAAGTCACACTAGTGAAGGCACAACGTAGCTTCATGGTAGCGTTAGCTATGCTCGACTAACAAGATGAGTCATATGATTGACCTGACATTTTACGGAGATGAACTTCGAGCTACTAAACCTACAACGTGTTTTTCTACTTGTTTTGGAAGCTTGAAAGAACAGACAAGTGGTGACTGTGAGGCAACCTTGCTACTGAGCTTCTTGTCTTCCATCGTTCTTTATTGCGGGGTCCGTGCAACAAGAACAAGAGCGCTTCCTCTTACTTTTTCTTGGCCGCCATGAGACCGGAAATCAATGCTTTCGCATGAAGTCCTTATCACTGTGGAAAACTGGTACTTTCCTATAGTTGATCAAGGCTGCTTGAACTTTCAAACCTGGTCACGTCTTGAAATCGGGCGAGGAGCAGCTATTGAATCTGGTGATAGCGGTGTGATAATTCCAGTCGAATGGGATAGAAAGGGTAAGACTTTGGTCAGGCAATTGATGCAGTTTCTCATTCCGCAGATCATCCAATCCTTCTTCTTGAGCCTTTTAGAGGGCTTTTGGATAGTTCGGTACCGGTAATCGGTAAATGGAAGCATATGCCTCTAACTTAGTTCATTCCCTATATGGTAATGGTAGGTACTCCGGTACCCCTTTTTTGGTTCAACCAAGGTAGGCTCGTGCCCGGGTTCACTCGTGAAAGGAAGGTTCAAGCAGTAAAGTAAAGAAATTCCTCCCTTTTTGCTTTCTTTGGGTATGCCCCCTATCGCCTTCCATTCGGAAAAAGAATTATCTACACTGACTTCAGTTAGCTGTGAAGTACGTTGATACCCCGGTTGTCTATAAATAGTCACAATAAAGTGTGATAACCTTAAATTCTCTCTGTACTTTGTTTCAAATAAGCGCCTTGAATCTATCTAATCCAGCCAGCAAGCCATAAATGAAAGGGGAAAATTAGTAAAGGTGCCCTGCGCGAAAATAACTCTTCTAAAACCTGAAATGGGGAAGGAGAAAGAAACGAAGGACTAGCTATTCGATTGATTTACTTTCTATTACCCCGTCTGCTCTCTTGTTCATATATTGGTTACTAGATTTGATTCCCCGTATGCTCTAGTATAGAGAAAGGTAGACTTCTTTTCTCTATTCTAGTATGAGAGATTGAACCTGCAAGCGCTAACCTAACAGAAATGAACCTCCTCTAGGGAAATGACCCTGATGCGTGTAATAGAGAATAGGCATGCTTGGGTTACTTGAAACTTCATTGGGAATGGTATTTCCTACCTGTCTAGTTTGCTTGAATGAAAGCGTAAGGAAAGCCCAAGGTCTAGTAGTAAGGCATTGGGGATCGTAAGGCCGACATATAGTAATAGTTGAAATGGCTTTGACTTTGATGATAAATAATGGAGTACCAAAGCATCTATGGGTTGAAGCATTCACTACTATAGTGTATTTAGTCAATAGATTGCCATTTTCTGTTATCAACATGCAATCTCCCTTTTCTTCTCTTTATGGTCGTGATACTTTTTAGGGGGGAGATCACTACCCTTTCCGAGACATCTGACTGGGTTAATTTATAATCAATCTTCAGATCACAGTTCCAAGAGTACAGTTCAAGGTGCCGATAATTCATCTTCAAAAAACATTCTATCTCTGTTTGCCGCCCCAAGCGAGCACTTTATGGCCTTAAACAAGCAACCAACCTATACAAAGGGCTATAGTTGTCCACTATAGGAACTTTCTTCTAACAATCCCTTATTTGGAATGTCACGAAATCATGAAGCGAACTCGTTCTATTCAATATCTATATGGGGGAAAGGAGATCGAAAGCCATTGAGTAGTGAAACTTTCCTTTCTAGAGTAGTCATAGAAAGAGAATCGAGGGGTCTGCAGGCATGAGTGCTCAGGTACGCCGTCAGTCTAATTTCCTAGTATTATTTTTCAGTCGTATTTGTTTTAACAAAAAAAGAAGAAAGAAAGTCCCGGAGAGCGGAACGGCCGTCCAATTCCCCTAAATACAAGGGAGCAGGCACTGCTCTCAGCCTGTCATAACAACGAAAGAAAACTCCATATACCGGAAAAGAAATTGACCTTATTCCTAGAATGGAATATAGACGTTTGTACAAGAGGAGAATCGAGGGACCTCGAGCGTAATGTAGGCTACCATCGGAGAAACATTAGCCACATCTTAACCCATGGTTGCAGAATGAGGCGATCAAGAAAGTCCTCCTCTGGAAAGAATATCCGATGGTCTTCTCTTTCCTTTTCATTACAAACAAAGCAAAGGCGCTACTTTTAGCCCTTTCAATAATGAAGGACCGCGCAACACTCGGCATTAACACTCCCAAATATGGAAATCCTAACCACAATTTTATGATAATGGGCGGTGAAAGCATACAAAGATAGTGAGGCTCCCATCACTTAGATTTAGGGCGATAGGGCGCACCACAAATATGATAAGAAGCACTCCTCAATCGATAGGTCGAAGATAGAAATATAGTACCAGTGGCATCTCTAATATTTGAGAAAATCAGGGTCTTTTCCACATAATAGCGTCAACCAAAGACCGGAGCATCTTAGCAAACACTGGACAGAAATCCCTAGTAACTTCGTCGCATAAAAATGATTTGGCAAACTCCAAAACATGACTTATAACAAATAAGCTTTCAAATGGGAGACTTCTCTTTAGATATAGTTATAGTACACTGAAACTATATATTATGCTAAGTGGCCGTCACCTTCTCGTCGGCGATCAGCGTCGCCAAGAATGGCGTAGTCGCAAAGCTTTGTCATGCCATACACCCTTTCAGTAGCTATCCACACAAGCATATGATGTTTAAGTGTGAATAGAGGCCAAGAACTAAAAACATCCGAGGGCTTGACCCTTCATAAACGTCACAACCGATGACCTATAGCCTTTATTATAATTATAAAAACTATATGGTAATTGAAAGACTACAGAACAAAGTATGAACGTCCAGGAAGTTGCAAAGGGATTTTCGAACAAACTTGCATACAGGACGTCGGGATAACAGATAAGGAATCGGTAGCAGCCTTAAGATAAAAAGAGAAAGAATTGTTCTTTCTTCTCAAGTACTGCAACGGTTGGGTCTGATTATAGGTACCATCCATTCTTAACCTTGCCAAAATCTTCATCCATCGTTTATAGGTCATGCCAAGGCCTGATATAAGGGTAAGCCGACAGTGAATAACCTTTTCTTCCCTGACTCCTCGACCTCCATTCCCATCCTACAGCCAAACTGATAGCAGCTGTAGCATCCACCGGTAATGTGTGGAAGAGGGTAAGATTTCTATGTGGATATGACGTATCAGCACCTTTTGCATCTTTTCATTTTAAAGGAAATATAGTTGAATAATATAGTGTTGGGTCGTGAGGACCGGGATGGCCGACGATAAAAACCAAAATATGCAGGGGTTGATCATCGAAGCCTGGGCAATAACGATTAAGGAATTTGAGCGTCGATGTAGCTATGAGTCACCTTCATAGTCAATTCATTAGAGTTGTCACCTTCTACCTAGAAAAGTATCCACCATTTTCTCTATCTGTTAAGCCTCACATCTATGGTACTTCCTAAAGAAAACTACAATCGCAGTTTATCAACCACTCACAAGACCACTGAGAGCTTTGACTTTGCTCCCAAAGGTAATCCACCCGGCCCTTTTCCAACGTATACTAGGAGAGCGGAAGATAACGAAAGGGAGAGCAAGTCCTAACTAAATAGAACACAAACTCCCATTCCATCTATCATATCAGTCGAGTGATCTGATTTGTTCTTGTCTATAGATAACGCAAGAGAGAACTTATGATCTCGCGGATGGAGAGGGATTCGAACCCCCGGTATTTCTATAAATACTTCGATTTTCATGACCGACTCTTTCAACCGCTCATACATCCATCCCCTTCGCGCTTCACCCACCCTATCCATCCTCATGCTGGCAGGTAGGGGCTTATCTATGTGATTCGTTATGCTTGCATGCACCTATCGGCTGATCCTATTGCCTGCCGGTTACAAAACCTTACCGGTAGTACGAATCGCTATGCTTCGCCTCTTTCTATATGATAATATGCATCATAGTTGTTGCGCTCGCTGCGGGTAATAGCGAGAGAGTGAATAATGAATGATCCTCCAAACTAAAAGAGTGATTAAGTCCGACTCAAGCGAGTGAGTGGGAGGCATGGCAAGAGAGCGAGTTCGACTCGCGAATGATTAGCAAGTGAAGGACCGATCCTTTTGCGCAAATACTGTTGCGGTACTAGTACTTGGCATCTCACGAGCAACATATAGACTAAGGTTGCCCATCACTCCCTCTCTCTTTTTTGAAGGCCCTTTCAATTCTCTTTCTAGTATGGTTCCTCTATAAGAACACTAAACGCCCACCTTCGCAGAGCAGCTCTCTCCCCAGCCCACAACATAGTGTGGAATCTGGATCCTTTCATAGAGCACCATTTCTTTTAGATAGAAAGGTTTTCTAACTCTATTGGATCAAGTCATAACCTAAGCCTTCTACTAGTAGACTACTATGGAGAGACTAAGATCTATTTCAGATATTGGACTCTCTTACTATGATTAGCTCCTATTAGTAAGAAGTTGTTCCCGATCTAGGTTCCCTGGATCCACGTGTTCCTAGCCGGGCCTAAATGGATGAATAAAGAAGGGAGCCCGAGTAGACTTCAAGATCTCTTGCTCTGACTATCCTCCTACTTCTTATTCTAGGGGTCATAGAAAGATACGAACCGCCTACTCTTTAAAGCCCTACTATTAGATTGAATAAAATGAAAGATGTTTGTCCTCACTAATAAAAAACAGCAATCCCTCCCCTTCTGTTACCTACTTTTACTCATTTCTTTGGTATACCTCAATACAAGACAAGCGCAGGAAAGGATAAACAATAAAAATCGGGCTATTGCCCTATCTAAGCAGCTTTCCCCTCTCCTCTACGAATGTAATCGTTTAATCTATTTCAGTTCCTATGTCTGTCGCTATCGCCCTATTCTCTCTCAATTGCCTATCCTTTCTAGATGAGTGGGAGTCCCTTAGCAGTAGTTTCCAACACTTAAGATTGACCTCTTCAAGTGCCAGATGTGAATGTTTTATGAATTTCATACGGGACTACTTACTTACCTAAAATTCACTTTTGGCTTACCAAAAACGTTGACTGAAGGAACTGACCTAAGCATAACTCTCACTCTCTCAAATGCAAATGACAAGAAAGGGATTCCTTGGATAAAGTGGAAAAATGCTAAAAACATCCTTTCATTTCTCTTTGAAGGCCTTTGTCCTACTTAGAGTATCAGTCCTCCAGCCTATACTTGTGTTTTTATTAACCAAGAACACATTCACTTTGTTGGCACTAAAAAAAAGGTTATTCAATCCACTAGTGCAACTGAAGGTGCGTAGCCTCTTCTGAACCGGAACAAGAAAGAGATCATAACCACTGCTTGCGAACAACTCTCCTCAACTTAAGACGCACCTACTCTTACTAGAAGTTTAGTCTCTCTCGGATCCAGTTTCGATCTCTAACTAACTAACTTACAATATAGGCCGGAAGAGAGATATTCAGAAAACCCGATTTCGTGTCTTAAGAACCTGACTCAAAAGAGAAAAGAAGACCGGACTAAAAGAGATCTCACTTTCTACTATTGAACTTGACTTTTAGATCCAGATGGGAGCTGGACTTAAACGTATTTGGATTTCACTCCACTTTCACTTTTATATCAGCAACGTCGACTTGCACTTGCGATATTGAATTTGACTTTCCGGAATCCTTGCTCCTGGCTTTTATTCACATAGGCCACTCCTAATAATAAGACTTTCAACTCCCTAAAACACGTGTAATTAAGAAAGTCATCATATCAGTACCTTGAGGAAATGCCTACCTTCAGGAGAAGATTACCGAATGAATTTCAAACATGTCCTCTTCGCTTACCAAGATATTTAGGGAAAGGACCCTTGTCAGCCACCGCTTGCTGACAGCGGAACGCATCGTCAATTAACGGGTCCTCGCCTTGGACTTAGTTGGAAAGGTAGGTGTTCGGCATGTCCCTTGCTTGCGAACTTCTTAAGTAGGGAGGAGTTGACATTCCTCACGTTTACCGTTGTCCCCAAAATTCACCCTTTCAACACTTGTATAATTTCTAAAGAGTCATGCATGCCCCAGTCCCTGTCTCCAAGTGTGTGATCCATCGATTCACTGAATGACTTTTTCTTACCGCTGCGCTTATGTCCCTATCTCTTAAAGCCCTATCAAACTTCCCTTGCCGATTGAAGAAAGCCTTATATGGATTCAAACAAGCAAGAAAGGCCCTTTCTCTCTTATTAGTCAAGCGCACTAGCTGCAATCAAAAAACAGCGCTAACGAGCAAGAAAATGGATGCGCTAAGGCGCAACTGCTGCGCCTTTGCTTCTTACTTTCGAGCCGGAGCTTGCTGGATAATGAAGTGGTCCGTGAAGGTTAAATAAGACTTTGGTTAAGCAAGCAGAGTAGTCAAGCCAAATAGGAAAAAAAAGCAAGAAGTTGTTTTCATTCGATCGACGGAATCAATAGTACTTTCAATGCTATGGACCGGCTTTCATAAAGCACCTTTGGGCAGCAGCAACTATTGGGATCCAATTTCCAGATCAATTCAACAATGAAACTCTTTAAGCAATGATCTTATCTATGTCATTTCTCTTGACGCGATACAAAAGACGACTTTCGAGAGTCACTTAACCCCTTGACCTCTTCTCTCAAAAAAGACATTGTACGGGTAAGTCGATCAAAGTCAGAGCAGGGAGGGAATGTTTATTTAAAGTTGTTGTAGTAAAAATTTTCATTTCCTGTTCGATCTTTCAATAAGTAGTCAACTGCGGGCGTAGTCAGACCTATTGGAGAGAAGGCACCAGTCAGACCTGCAAACACCGGGTAGTATGTAGCGGCAGGTTTCAATCATACAATGTGTACTCTTAGTCTGACTTTTAGCGGCAGTCAGTTGTCCTTGTTCTCCTATTTGAATTTCCCTATTGAGTAAGGGTCGGTGTTTGCAAAAATGTCGAGCCGACGAGGTCAGGTACCAGTAGTGACAATAGAAAAGGGGGGCTAGACACTAGTTGTGCAAGTGGAATGACCCAACTGGATCTAGTTAGCCCGAACCATTTTGCGGTTCTAGAGGACCCTGAACAAGAAGAGGAAAAAGATGCCAGATCTGGACACTTTTGAACCGGAAGAGATTGCTCAGGATGAGTGTTTGGGTAACAAAACCGAGGAGGGTGTAGTCAAGGAAAGAACTCCCGAGGAGAGTGATTTGGCTCATAGAAGCGAGGATCTGGAAGAGAGGGTCAACTAT